>CM035174.1:96733020-96979681 GCA_020205615.1 Panax quinquefolius | reverse complement strand
GCACTGATGATTTGTCATATCCTGAGAATTCTTCTACCGATAAATTAGAAAATTGTAATTCTGCTATTGCTATTGCTTTCCCTGAAGTAGAAAAATGTACATGCACTGCTTTGCAGAAGCTCTTACTGATGGTAAATTCATGATCTGTCCTTTTATTGTGGATGCCTTGAATTAGTTCCCAAATTGACCATGGCAGTTTGGACCCTCAGATCATGGAGTTTGATATTTCAAAGGAGAAAGCAGAAACTCAAGGTCTTACCACACGAGCTGATGGCGTGAGGTATTTTGCTTGTTTTCCGTACTGTAGAAGAGTTCTCTCTCTCTCTCTCCTGAGGCAGAGAGAATCTCTCTCTCTCTCTCACACACACATAGATTTGACCACTTAGTTAAGACTTGTAACCACTACATAATTTGGTGCAGAACTCCTGTGGCAGAGATCATTTTAGATGAGCTTACTTACAATAGAGATATCCTTTCCCCTTTTTTTCAGGTACTTTAGTCCATCTACCTGTCTATCTATTTTTCTTCTTTCTATACCCTATAACAATGCTTTACGATATTTCGGCTGTAACCTTTAATTGACTGGATCTTTATTTCTCTATTATTTTTAAAGTTGTAGGAGTTGTTTGTTTAAGATCCTGAAGTCTGCTGTTCTGTTGCGTCACTACCTACACATAATGACTTGTATCGTTTGTCTGTGTGATTGATGGATGTTCCAAGATCTTGTTGGGAAAAAAACCTATCCTTATCTTCCTTTTAACCTCTCAACAGATGCTTACTTCAAATTTTTTTGGGACCATAAATGAGAAAATATAGCATGTTTGGAGGTTTGCCTATGATAGCTATGACTTAATTGCTGATATTGGGCACTTTTCTAGGTCTTTGATGAACCTCGATGGAAGCTGGAAATGATTGTGCAGTATTTTCGGAAGTACATTGCTAAGGTAATTTGGCTCTTAAACCTTGATGATGAATTTATTCAGTTTTAAAGCAGTACACAAGACTCTTTCTACAACAGTCTTTCCATATATGTATCATCACAACATCTACTCACATGTCACAAGTGAGCATGTCTTTATTTGGTTCCTTTTGTTGTCACTTACATAAAAGTGAGGAATAGGTATGAAATTTCAAACGTTGCCCCACTACTTTTTTTCTTGGTATCTAGGCTGGCACATGCATGCGTGAATTTGGCTCCCTTTTAATCTATGCTTAAGTATATGCAGTTGCCTTTTAGGGGATTTTAAAACCTACATTCCCCGTCAACCTTCGATTGCTTCTCACTTTGTAAAATGAATTGCTTGGGACAGATAGATATAATTTATTAATTGCCTCTTTTGTTGGTGTCAACCAATTGAGATGAGGACTGAGTTCATGAATTTTATTTTTCGTTTTATTTTTTGAGGTATTTCCAATTTTTCGTCTTTGTATAATTGTTTCAATTACTTCTTTTGTCTATGTTGTATGTTCTGTCTGCCCTCTCGATAATTATGAATATGCCATTTAACCTGCCTCACTTCTCTTAAGTAATTCGTTTCACATTTTTGTACCCTGAATAGCAGCCATCTGTTCGTACTCGGAGGTCAAATGGTTCAACAGACGATGCAACATTTGGTGGTGTTTTGAGGTGCTTTTCAAATGGCAATAGCACAAAAAGTATCACTAAGAAAATTAGTAATGAAGTAGCTCAATTGCTTTTGGCACATGCTTTTCAGGTAAATTTTCTTATTTCATAATTTGCTGTATATTTATTTTTATTTTTATAAAAATATTTATTTTTATTCATTTTGAGCTGTGCACGGACTGTTTATACTACTATAAGTATTTCATCTACAAGAGTGATCACCTAACTTTTTCTTTTTTGTGGATGCTGGTCTATTGCTAAGGATTTCTAAACACTTGAATAATTCATAAAAGTCCATGCAACTAGTCCAAGTGACTTTGATTGTAACTTAGAAGTATGACTTGCAAGTTAAAAAACAAACAACATTTTTCTCTCTTTTTTTAGTGTCGGGGGTTGGGGGAAGGGGGGTCCAATTTCGTTATTAGATAATATTATACCTCCAATATCATTTTTAATCTTCTAATTTTAGTTTCTTATCATACTTTTCTTTCAGGCATATCTATCATTATCATCAGAATATTCAATTGAAGGTACATCTGATTCTAAGGAAGATGTTGGAGCCAGCTCCCTTGTGGAAATTTGCAAGAACCTGATTACTGCTTTTACTAGTATTAAAAGAGCGAACGAGTAGGTTCACTGAAATTCAGTTTGCTGTGCTTCCCATTACTCTATTTACTTTGATAAGATCACCTCACATGTTAATTATAAATTATGTATTGTGGTTCAGGCGCGCAGAGATTTTGCCTTTTGGAAAGGAAGCATTATTTACAGCAGCAACTATCCTCTCAGCAAAGTCATAGGAGCCCTGGAGCTGCTACAGTAGATTATGCAAAAGCCATTTTACTGGCACTATTTACAGAAACAGTGGCATGATGTGTGAAGAGGCCTATATGTATATGCACCCCCAAAATCTAGTCTAGAACTAAAACCAAGTGTTTCTTAGGGGGTTGTGGGGCTGTTTAATACATACTTTCTGTGTAAAGAATATGTAAAGATAAATGATATGACATGATGACGGATTAAGCTGCTCTACAAACTAATGGTATATATATATATATATATATATATATATATATATATATATATACAACTTCCTTGGGAAAAAGGAGTATTGAACTGTTTTAAAATTCGAAGCATATCCTTTCTTTTTGTTTTCTTACTTTATAGTATAAGTTGAAAATGTTCTTTGGCAACTTAACCTTGAATGTTTTTTTGTTTAATGTGATTGTGTGAAGGCCATTGTGGAGCCAGTTTTAGAAAGACAACTCCCTTGCTCCACAGATTCAAGTTCGAAACTGCAAATGAAGCATCTTTTAGCACCTATTCCAGTTCTGAAGTCTATGTAAACATTGCAACAAGCAAGCACATAGTCTGTCTATCAGAGTTGTATGTTCTAATTTAATCCCCTCCCCTTGTTGCAATTTGCAAACGCTGTTAGGGATATATGCAAGTCCCACTGAAACTAATGAGTTCCAACAAGAAGACGAATGGAATGGTACTAATGAGTAATAACAAGGACACTGCAACATCCTTGACTTGCATATTTTCACATAAGCTGTATGTATTGTCCATATTTGAAGCAATCTTTTCAGGCAAAAAAAACATGTAGTAATGAAGTAGAATTAAAACCCTGACACATGTTTACTAATAGGACAAAGATATTCTGTTCTGCTGAGAACAATTCTTCAAATACTTCCGACTTTCCCATCACTTTATGGTGCTCCTGCTGCCTCATCATTCCCATTCCTGAAAAAGGGTGCAGTAATTTTTGCACTTCAAGTATAAGAGTATTGCATAAATTAACATGTTACAAGCAAATAATTTGGTATGCTAAGCATTGGCTTCATTGGTGTTAGGAGGTACTCACTTGGATGGTTGGGATGAGTCGAGTTGCATTGTAACTGGACCATCGTTAATCAAGTTTACCTTCACTTTTGCAAAATCATTGTTAATACTAGTTTTTCTCCTTCACCCAAGAAGATGATGGCAACAACTATGTAAATACTAAAATTATAAATAAATAAAAAATAAAAACAGGAAAAAGAACCAAACCTTCATCATTGCTCCAAATATACCATCTGCCAAACAATGGAAAGAGGAAAAATAATTAATACAAACTCGACGGTCATGAACATACAATAGGTCATGTGGGGAATTCATCCACATGAATCTTGTAAAGACGTTTTCTTTCAAGTAAGTGTGGTTGGCTCATTCACACTTAAACTAGAGAGACTTTTATTTTGACAAGTACAATTTCAAACTTACTGCAGACACCCCATTCAGAATTACCTTTTCTTTTTACGAGTTAAATTGCAATTGCCTTAATAAGCTCAATTAGTCTTTATATACACATGATGTTAAAGGTAAATTTACCCAAGTTAATTTCTATTTTCAGCTGTTTGCATACATACCCATACCCACTATCCCCCATTTCCAAATTTTTTAGTATATGAATCAAAATGCCACCTTGTCTAGCAATTAGACTCATCAACCTATGATTAGCTAAAGAGAAATAGTTCAAAGAATACAACAGCTCTACATTCTAATAGGCTTAGTTCCTAAATCCTAATGTTTTCAATGCTTAGTCAAGTAGTCAGAAATGCACCAAGCTTAACTGCACTGCAGGTGAAGTACTAGCATACCTTCTGAAAGAGAGTGCTAAAGATGAGTTCCATTTCTAGCACTGCTAATCGGGAGGGTGGGAGAAAGAATCAACAATCCTCACCAAACTGTCAGTTAAATATATATCAAGCATATTTTACAGTTAGACTTTACTATTGCTTTTAGGCAATTCTACCATAAGTATTCATTCAATTCTAATTTGTTAAGCTCCTAGTTAGTTTCATGCAGTTGCACAATGATGAGATACTTGCACACAGGAAATTGTCAATCTTCAATCAAAGAAAAACCTATAGCTCTGCAAGTAAATGCCTTCTTCGTCTCTTTTCTTTTTTTCTCTTCCTCTATAGAATGAATTCAACTTGTGATATCAAGCAAAATTGTCAATGCAAAAAACTACAAAAGCATTACATTTCATACTTTGATAAAGAAACAACATTAGTAAGAAAAAGGCAAAAATAAAATACCTTTAACTGCATCCACTTTGTAAGCTTTCTGGAACTTTTCGACTACAGAAGTATAGAAGGGTTTTGCTTTGTCAGGCGACATTGCCACATGAAAATCCGGCTTATTGCCCTTCAATATCCCATACAATGTAAATTGACTAACTGTACCATACAAACAGTCTTAGAACTCCCTTTGCAAGTCAACTCATTCTCCCATCCCATTATTTCCCAATAAACTAAAAAGGCAAAATTCAATAAAAATTAGTGATTCCCAGTACCTAATAGAACCTCATAATTCATTTGCATAACCTGCCAATTCGCACAATAAAATTAACAAAAGAACACATTTTGACCAAAGCTATAAATAAATGCCCAATCCAATAGTTTCACTCAACTAAAATTCAGTAACTTTTGTATTGCAAAATCAGAAATGCAGTTAGATACAAAATCATATAAATATTTATATATATATAGAGAGAGAGAGAGCGTGTGACTTACATTTTTATCCCAAGTTTTCCCTGTTGTATCATTTGGGAACAATCTCATATTCAATACCTTTCGACATCTGTAAAGAAACATAAAAATTGAAGCTTTATTCCATTCTTCTTTATTATGATACACATTACACATATACATACATATAATCAGCATCAGAGTCAACGTCGGGGTGGTGAAGGCCGACAAGGACGAGCAGCCCCGGCCCAATCGCCGATACTATGCGCCCTTCCACCTGCAATTGCTATCTTGCGCTGGTGAAGCACCATAGCATAACATAACATATATATATATATATATATATATATATATAAGAGTTTGTAGAGAGAGAAAGTTCAATTCTTGCTGACCTCGACGCTTGCTGAGGCCACTCGTTGAACCACGGCCCTCATTACTTTTGGACTCCGCTCCACAGTCTACACTTCTGGGTATATTCTCCGCTGCCAAACAGAACTGGTGAGCATGTTAGCGATCTATCGTATTTACAGTTTACTGTTTATACTTTTGTAGGACCGTTTGGCTTCGTGAAGAAACATATTCACTTGTTTTGGAGTAGAATATTTCTAGTCCTAGTTAAGGATACACTAAACCCAAATTATATTAAACCTAAAGTATATTATAGTGTTAGGTCCGGTGATCCAATCATTCAACTCAGGGATCAAACTACCATTACATTGTAGCTCAACTCTGACTCTGTTACTGTTTAACTGGAGTAATCAACCGATTACAAAGCTGGTAAAGCGTCTATTGTACTTAGAAATGGATACATTTATACTTGCAAACTTATGTAATTATTGTTCTAATCGATGCATTTAGTAATCATGGTGATTTCAATTTGCTGTTACTGAATGGTTTTAAACTGTTATAGTTTTTCTTATGATCTTCTGTATACATTTTTTGAGCGATTGATGATGCGTTGAAACTGTTTGAAGATATTCTTGTGAGAAAATTGGTTTAACCTCGTAGGCTTTGATATCCCAAAGAAAAAAGAAGCTAGATTTAGTGTTGAGGCTTGAAATGATCAATACCCAAGTTGGGTACTGACTCCAAATCAAGCCTCTTGACCAAACTGGGTGTATTGGGATTCCTTTAACCTTTTTTGACTTTTTCTTAACATCCATTTGCCCTATATTCCACATTTGACATGGATTGCCAGGGTTTGGATTAAAAAGTTTTAATTTTTGCTTAAACGACATGGCATTGCAGATACACATGATGAAGCAGTTAGCGACCAGACTCTCACGGAGTGTCCTGTCTTCAGTAGGGTGCTTGTCCGGCAGTGCTTCATATTCTTAGTTTCTTTCAAAGCAATGTTTCACTTGTTCTTCCCTGCCTACGGATCTTCAAAATTTAAAAAGACAGTGCTATTCCAGGTGATTTTCTGAAGTGGGGTTCGCTTGGTTTCTGTAGGAGTTCAAGCTTTGCCACCAGGTTTACACCACTGAAGCATAAACCTTTGGGCTCAATCATTGACATTGAGAGGGCGGAGAATCAATCGCCTAAGGATCTTGCTGCTATTTGGGGTGATGTAATTTTCTATCATTTTTCCCATGATTCGCATTATTCTTGAACCACTCTAATTCAGCATATAATTTTCCAGATGGCTGTTCTCTTGTGATTATATTTATTTAAGTTCTTCTTGTTTATTAACTAAATAGATTAACTAGTGAAAATTACTTATGTAACAAAAAAGAAAATGTAAATTGACAAGAAGACTTTGCCAATGGAGTATGGACCCAATATTTTGTATGTTCCCTCTATAGAAATGGAACATGTCTTGCTTCTGAAGGCGGATTTACTAAATCCTGTTTTGTTCTTCCTTGTTATTTAGTTGTATGTCTTATATTATGTAATTTATATGCCAAGTGGAGGATTAGTAGACTGATTCTTTTGTTTAACCTAGGTGTCAAAAAAGGATTTATGCATATTCTCTATAAATTTTCATATAAATAAGCTAAATAACAATATAGTATATTCTTGACTAAGCCAACCTGATGGATGCAATATATATGCTTGACTTCTTATGACACATTGTTTTATGACATTTTTGAATGGTGAGCGAATAAAATTGATCCATATTATCTTAAGTTATGTCACTGTAAATTTGGTGTGGGATTTCTTGATACAGTATCACTTGGGAAGAGGTCATATTGGTGCATCGATGAACGCAAAACTGTATCACTGAAGCAAAGAGCGGCTGACTGGTAATCCTAAGATAAACTTTCTCTTCTTTTCCTTCAATTTCATAAAAATATTTTTATCTTTTCTTGCCGCTGATATTTTGCCATTCCATTGTGGAAAAGAAGTGGCTATACAACAATGTTTGTTCAAGGTTTGGTCCATTGGTACTTGCTATCTTATTTAACATCTTTTAATAGAAGTTGCCTCTACTAAAACCTTGCTAGATTGTGATCTGGAACCCACAATTTGCATGAAACACATTGTTCCACTAATCTTTGGAAGCTAGGGAAAACAATAGTTGATTAGGCCTCCGCTTGTTTCATGGAAACATTTTCTGGGAAGCTGATGTTTGTTTTCCGGAAATGACTTGCAAATTTGAAAACAAAAGGTTGTTTTTGGGAATATCAAGCTTGAATGTGCATTGACTTCCCGTAAAACGATTTCTGTTGACCGACTGTTCAGCTTCTTAACAAACACTAAAAAGTGCGGATGAAAAATATTTCTTTTGAAACAAATGAAGCTTACATGTGATGCATCCTGATGGAATACTGTATTTGTAAGCATCGTACATGCTTTATGGTCAAGTGTCAAGAGACTCAAGAATTTTTTTATATTAAATGTGTCAATTGTTAATAAGAGTGCAATTGTTAATAAGAGTGCAAAAACTTTGCAGTCATTATAAATGTTTATCCAAACCTTTTTGCAGTGCAGATGCCGCATATGCTTTTCACTGGTATTGAAGATTACAAGGCAAGGGGAACACAAGCTGGGGAAGTTTCTTATTACACCGAATTTGCTGAAACCAAGGACTTGGTGCTTATTGGTGGGGCGAGGCAAAGTGGCTTTTGGAGACCACACAATCTTTTTACGTGTCGTTTGATCGAAAGGTTCAAGAAAGAAACACGAGAATTTGAATTTAAAGACGTTGTCCATGTAGTTCAGTTTAAGCAAGTAAATTTTGAAGCAGAAAGAGAACGGATTTCATCTATGGAGAAATAACAGCCTTGATATTGCAACAGGGTATGCTTACATGGGAGTTTCGTTCCATAGTTTGTCAATATCTTGAGTCAAAGATGATCATTTTGTCATAAATTTTACCTTTTTGAGAGCATAAAATGTACTACTAGGCTGCTTTGCAATTTCATTTGAATTATTGTTTATACATAAATGCTGGATCAAGAAAGAGGCCAACTCTCACCGATAACACTGGCTCATGACTAGCTATTATATCCTTGAGGACTCTGGACTAGGTTACATGCGCATATTTAATTTTTTTTCGAAACTAAGACTAGCATTACAACCAATTTTTTATAATTAAATTAATCTTCAATGAATAAAGTTTACAATTAGGGAAAAAAAGGTAAAGAAGTTGTCTAAGCATGTATTATCATCCAAATCTTAATAATACTAAAGAGAAGTTAAAAATGGGAACCGAGTCCAATAATCTTAGGTCTTGGCTCACCGTCCGTGAATGAACGTTGCAGTTTAACTTAATAAATAGAAACTCCCCAAATACTTTCTTTTTTTATTTCATCAGCTTTATATATACATATACATACATCCAGATGCTGATGGAACAAGAAAGAGCTAATGGCTCATTGAACTAGGAGTAATACTAAAACTTTTTATTAAAAGAAATTTATGGATTAAAATTTACCAACTATTTTTGTTAGAACATGTTATATTGGAATATGAATATTACTAGATAAATTCGACATAAAATAATGAGATTTGAACTTCACTATTAAATTTAATAATTTGAAACTCTCCAAATCCTTTTTTATTTAAGGGTAAATTTTATTTAACATCTGAGATTTACACGTTTTTCCACATGACTATTTGAGTTTCAAAAGTCGTCGATCACTTATACTATTGAAACTAAGTGAAAACTCATTTTCTATCATAACTCCATTAAATGAAGTGTGCAAGCATATTTTTGCCTAAAACCTTATTCCTAATCTCAAACACCTATATATAATTAAGCATTAACCTATATTTTATTTTTCTTTGGCAAAATCCCACATTTTTCTTAATTATGCTTTGAATACACTCTCAATCACCCTTGCACCAACTTCTTTACGATTTTTAAAATTTATTGCTCCCTCAATCACTATACCCAACCTACTCGTCCTGATATTCAAACTGTTCAAACGTGGGCAACCTATCCAACACTCAAAGCAATCAAAATCTTTATTGGTCGTCTCAGTGTTAGTCGGGTCAAGGGCAAAACGTACCCTCTCCCTCCACAACACACGAAAAGAAGGCTTTCTGTGCATTGTCTAATCTCAGCTTTGATCCATAAGCAACAAGCTCATAAGTAGCATCTTAGTTGGATGAATAATCGAGTTCTTACTACGGTTAAGTATGCGGGAAGAACTTGAGAATCACTTTCTTTTGTTAGTGTTTTAGGTTCACTTTAGTAGTTCGTAAGCTTTTTGTTCTTGCTCTTCCACTAGTTACAAAGAGCCTAACATACAATTGAATTTCAAAACCCAAATTTAAAAATCAAATTGAGGTTTTGAAATATTCATAAAAATTAATGTATAATATTCTTTAAAAACATAAAAAGATGAAAAAGAAAACTTGAGACTTCAATGGAGAATTAGAATTATAAGAAGATAAAAGGTAATATAATAGAGAAATAAACATTGAATCAAACTCAAAAATTCAAATCTTTTATGTGTCTTTGGTAGAATATTAATGGAACTGAAAATGCAAAATTACAATTGGGTCAAAATCGAAGAAGAAGAATGTTTAGAAACATTTTCTCTTCTACACATGAAATGAGTTTTAAGAAATTTCACGTTTTCTTCAAATTTCAGCTTGTAACATGTAATTTTCATCAAGAGAAACATGACAAAAGAGAAGAAATTCTTTAATTTAAAAGATTTTAAAATCTCATCTAAAATTTTGTAATCTTTCTCAATATGTTTCTAGATTCAATTGGGTCACAAGGTCTGGTATACACAAGATTTGATATATTTTTATTAATTGAGTTTCAAATTTATTGTAAAATAAAATTCATTATTGAATATAGTATAAACAAATGTTGGCGACTAATGGAGTAGAAGGTGCTGGTGACTTAACATGGATGATGATGAGAGAGACTGAATTTGGGTATTTTGGACATTTATTTTAAAATTTTAAAATTTATAATTTTAATGGGTAGAAATTGACACATATATGGTAAATTTGGATGAAAATGTAACAGTTTCAGTAAGTCTTAATAGTGGAGGTGTTTAAGTGTGACTTTTAAAACTAAGGTGGTCATGTGTAAAACTCAGTGCTCAAGTAAATTTACCCTTTATTTAATTCCATTACTCTTCCATTTATTTTGTTTTAAATTTCTTTTTCCCCCAAAAGTTCCATATTTTTTATAAATAAATAATAATAATAAATAAAAAAACAAACAAACAAAAATTTCATGTCTTCCCACAAAATAAAAAAAGAGTCACGTCCTAATGTCAGCCCAGTCCTGTCTTAAGTTTCAACTCTTCTCTTCCAAAACCAGAACTAGCCCGTCACTCGTTACAATGACTGAATCTTCAACCGAGGCCGAAGACATCGAGAAGCTCTACGAGTACGGCGAACGGCTCAATGAAGCCAAGGACAAGGCTCAGGTACCTTAAAACTTCTATCTTTTTTATACCACTTCGTTATATATTTCTGGGGTTCTCAATTAAACTTTGAATTTGTGCGTTATTTGATAATTCGACCTCTAATTGTGTAATTTGATGATTTGGGTATTTATTTTTACAATTTTCACAGCGTGTTGAGGACTATGAGAGTATAATTAAGGCAGCTACAAGTAATAGCATAAAGGCAAGGCAATTAGCTGCACAGCTGATTCCCAGATTCTTTAAGTTTTTTCCTGATCTTTCAGTCTCTGCTGTGGATGCTCATCTTGATTTGTGTGAAGCAGAAGAGCTTGGGGTTTGTATTTATAAATTTTTAATATTCTTTATTTTATTCCAATTTAAATTGAATTATTAGGAATGTTAGGTGGTAAATAATGGCATGAGAATTAGCTAACAACTAAAGGAGTATGTGCATACATTATACAAGTAGAAACATCAGATAGTTAACCCTAAAAAAGGTTTCATAGTATGAGTTCGGGTCGGTAATTGGCAAAGCAGACAAACCTTATAAGCAGAATTTAGGATATATTAAAATACCAATTCACATTCAAGTTGATCCAAACACTATTGAGACTTGTACTGAGTCACTGACTCCCCAATACAATATTGCCAAAACCCATTTAGCCCTAGCTTACATTTATGGATTAAATTTAAGGATGAAGGATCCCAAGATCCTGTAAAGATCTTTTAGGAAAAGAAACATCAATAACGAGTAGGGGACAGAATTGTTATCAATTCAGTAAGTTACAATAAATAGAATAGTCAAGTATTTATTGGAACTTGTGTGTATGCATATTATTGGCTAGTTAATCGATTGGTTTCTATTGGAAGATGGCTTACAGGTATCAAGACATGATTTTTTGAGCTTGATATAGGCGTGATTGGATCGACGAAACTTTATAATAAATTAGTTATTCATCTGTTGTGGGACAGGGTTTTGTAAAAGACATTTGAGTCTATTTCTTTTGATTAATGCAACCCCTTGGTCTGATACCTAAAAATAGGTATGCAAGTGGGACATAGTGTTTGTTTTCACAAATTTTTAGGAAGTTTGAAATAAACAGTTAAACACTTGTCCTCTATTGATAAGTTATTTGACAAAAATCAGCTTTAATATTTTTTTTAAGATAATGAGTGTTTAGTTTTTGTTTCTCATCTATGCCATACAGGTTCGGGTACAAGCAATTCGAGGACTTCCTCTGTTTTGCAAGGATACACCTGGGCACCTTTCTAAAATTGTAGACATTCTTGCACAACTCCTTACTGCTGGTAAATTAAGTACTTAAAGTTCTGGTGTTGAGTTTATGTATTATATTTATTATGCAAATTTAATCTTGAGAACTCTCAATGCTTCTAGAAGAGAATGTGGAGCGTGATGCAGTTCATAAAGCTCTTTTGTCTTTATTGAGGCAGGATGTGAAAGGTATCTCCTTACCATTAAGTCTGTTGCAGGTATCTGTATGTAATTTGTAAAGAATGAATCTGAATGATTTCCGGTTCTATTGAATTGTAAACTAAAGCTACTTCCAATAAAAAAAACAAATTATATGATATCTTCATTTTTTGAAGTATGTACCAATACTATGTCTGTCACTGGGAGCATGCATATCTCAACGTTGTTGATAATAATAAGTTCCCTTTATTGCATATTTGTGTGGAAATCAATTGTTTATGCATCAGTTAAGGAATACTGATGACAGAATGCTTGTTTATCGCTACTATAATCTTGTAATTTATATGCAGTGGTCAACCGCAGTATTGTATTTACTACTAAAGCACTATTTGAAGTTCATTAAAACATCAGACATATCATTATGATTCTAAAGACATTTTTTTAAAATTAAGAAATGATCCTTAAGATGCTATACGAATATCCTTTTGATCTCATGTAACTTGATAGATAAAAGTATATAGAGACAATGAAGAATGTAAAACCTTTCATGTTGTGCAGCTGGCTTTTAGATGCGATAGAATGGAAAAATTCTAGATATTATATTGACTTGTTTCATTTATGCAGCATCTTTGACAGCCCTGTTTAAGCACATTGAGAGCACTGATGAGCCAATCACGGATGAAAATCTTCGTGAGAGGACTCTGTTCTTTATAAAAGATAAGGTGAGTAGAGGAACTCGTCATGCTAATTATCTATGTATTTTGTTTAAAAGATTATGGACTAGTACATTCATCTGCAGGTTTTTCCTCTTAAAGCCGAACTCTTAAAGCCTCAGGAGCAGATGGAAAGGCATATAACTGATTTAATTAAAAAAGTATGTTTATGTTTTTGACTTTTTATTTCTATCATATATGTATTTCACGTATACATTTATTCTTATTATCATTTTTATACATTAGTTTTATCATTTTCATTTTTTTATTTCTTTATTCAGTCATTTATTTATCTTTCTTTCTTTATTTAAATGCTGATAAAGTGACATTTCAGAGTTTGCAAGATGTGACGGGTGCAGAATTTAAAATGTTTATGGATTTCTTAAAAAGTTTGGGTATATTTGGAGAGAAAGCGCCTCTTGAGCGCGTGCAAGAACTGATTGAAATCATTGAAGGCCAAGCTGATCTAGATGCACAGTTTAATGTATGTATTTATTACCTTGTCTCAAGTTAAAGAAATAGAATTGCATCTTCTTTTTCTTTTTAACCAAAAAAATTGCATCTCTTTTTTTACCCAAAAACAATTACAGAAGTGCTGTATTCACTTTTATTAGTCTGTTGTAGTGTGAACGCTCGGATTCTTAGCAGAAGGGGTCATATACACAATAAACTTTTTTCTCTCTATCCTTCTTCTATATGAAAGTTAGCTCTTGTGTCCTGCAGGTTTGACTTGTAAATTTGTTGCCATGTGTTTTGTATTTTTGTCATCATAAATCATGGCATTTTCCCAGTACTCAAGATTAGTTTCCATTATCTTTCTTCTCTATAGAATTATCAACTTTTGGTGTGGTTGCAGTGATAATTGTTTTTCATAGATTGGTACTTCAGTCAAATCATTTGTTAATAAGTGGATTCCTGTGCGCAGGTTTCAGATGTAGACCATGTTGATAGATTGATATCGTGCTTGTTCATGGCTCTTCCATTTTTTACGGTACGTATAGATACTTTTTTCATAGGTTTGTCCTTTTTTAACTTGCTGTGTATTGATCTTCTCAACTAAACTTCCATTTTGCATGCAGCGGGGTGCATCAAATAGCAAATTTCTTACCTATTTGAACAAGAACATTTTTCCTCTTTTTGATGAGGTAAGATTCTACATTGTTTGCCATAATAATATCCGACCTTTGAATTTAATAGCCTTATTTCCATTTTTGTCCTGTGTTGGTGCCTGTCTGTTTTATCTTATATTGAGCAGAAAGTTGATAATGGGCGTATGTAATTCTCAAGTCTTAACTCTTATGCTTGTGGTTTTCTATCTGTTAGATATGCTAACTGCTCCTAGCTTAGATCTACAAGTAGGGGACAGGGATTTTGGGGCAAGGGATATCTCACAAAATACTTCTCGCCCAAATTCTCAATATATTCTTATAATTCACTCTGTATAAAATAATAAAGTACATTCCCATTTATAATACTCCTAAACAACTTTCGTAACCTAAATGGATTCCTTCTATGGATATACAAGAAAATTTTCCCGGAAATTAGATATACAAGAATTTGTCCAATATTAGTTCTTAAATACTATTCACTTTTGTCTGCCAGCTTCCTGAAGAACGCAAAGTGGACTTGCTGAAAAACCTTGCTGAATGTTCACCTTACACAGCACCACAGGATGCAAGACTGATTTTTCCGTCTGTTGTTCAGCTTTTAAAGGTATGAATTTTATTACAGCAAAAATACACATGAATCTATGCCAGGTCTGATGCATGAAAACTTTCTTTTATATATTTATGTACTTGAGGCCCTTTTCTCTCTTTTGGTAATTGTACTTGTACAGAATCTACAATCCATAAATCTGAGGACAGGCGCCTTTTGTTGCATTTATATATTATTTCAAAAGGCAGAACCTTTCTTTATGTATGTAACTGATTGTAAGTTAATAAAAATTTCAGTTTTCATAAAGTCTTACTTTTTCTTATCAGAAGTACATGCCTAGGAGGAAAACTGGAGAAGAGATGAACTTTACTTATGTAGAGTGCTTGTTGTTTACATTTCACCATTTAGCAAAAAAGGTTATTCTTCTTGGCAGTCCTACCTTCCCATTATATTGTATGCATGTCTGCGCCGTTCAGTTCTTATATGCTAGCTCTTTTGTTACACAGGCTCCAAATGCCACTAATAGCTTATGTGGTTACAAGATAGTAACCGGGCAACCATCAGATAGGCTTGGTGAGGACTTCTCAGAGCATTACAAAGATTTCACTGAGAGGTAGTTGTTCATTCTACACAATGTTATTGTTCCTTTTCTTTTTCTACTTGTTTCCTCCAACAAATTGCAAATCTGCGCTTGCATGAATTGCACTATTGATGTTTTTGCAAGTTTTTTTACGAAGAAGAGTCAAAAGGGAGCACTTTGTAGTATCTCTCTCTTTTCAGGGTTCTGTGTTTATTCCTCTGCAACTTTTAGGTTTTATATATACATTAATACATGGATGAAGACTGTACCTGCATTTTTTTAAGTGCACCTTGTAGGATATCTTTCTCTCTCTCTCTCTTGTTTTTAAGAGTTCTATGTTTATTCCTCTGCAACTTTCAGATTTTATATATACGTGTGATGATCTGATGGACATTTATCACTTGTTGGAAAAGGTTGAGCTGTGTTGAAGAGCTAGCTAGGGCTACCATGAAAAAACTAACCCAGGGAATGGCTGAACACAACAAAGCAATGGCAACTGCGAAGTCCGATGAAGCAAAGGCTATCATCGTGAGTAATTTTGCCTGCAATGATTACATATTCCCTTGTCAAGCTATGCTATTAGTGTGCCTGACTATCATTGTCTTCATTATGCAGAAAACTCAGAAGCAGAATGCTACTACTGGTTTGCGAACCTGCAATAACATTTTGGCAATGACAAAGGTAAATGACTGAGATTCTTTTGAATTTTAAGTTTATGTTTCTAAACTTGCACTGATCTGTACTACACCTGTCTTTATTTATCAGCCGTTGCATTCAAAATCTCCTTCATTTATTGGAGATAAGAGAGTTAACCTATCTTGGAATGAAGCTGTCAAAACACTACCTCCAACTGCCACTGCAGCCGGGTATATTGAAAACTGCTGTTTAGTACATAAAGCAATATTTTCTACTTAGAATGTAGGATAGTGAGTAGAGTGGGGGAAAGGTAGAGTATTTTTCCACTCAGTCCTCCAAGATCTGCTTGGTGATCTAATTGGAAAGCTTACTGTGAACTAGCTTTTGCAATCATTTGTTGAATAATTTTTTTGAAGTATTTTTTTCCCCTTTTTGTCAGAGGGAAGCGTCCTGCTGGTGCTAGTAATGGTTCCAACAACTACGCAAACAAGAAGGGTCGTGGTGGTGGTGCTATGCAAAACCAGCTTGTGAATAGGGAATTTGAAGGTATACCACATGGAGGGAGAAGTGGTTCAAGGGGGGGGCAGAGGAAGAGGTAGGGGGTGGGCTAGACGAGGGAGAGGAAGGGGCTATCGGTAGCTTTGATCCAACCCCTTAAAACAAAATGAGCCGAGTTTTGCAGAAGAGTTATAACCAAGAAAATCTGAACACGCTACTGAGTGTATCAGAAATATGTACTCTGCTGTAACAAATTTTCAATACTAGGAAGCAGACGAATAGTAGATTTGGCTTAACGCTACTGTCAGTTATATCTTTGGGTCTCTAATATCCCTGTGTTGAAGAGCTTACAGCCTTGTCCTGTCTGACATAGCCGAGTGTTTTTTTGAGATTTGGATATTCTTGTTTTATGTATTTAGTGAATTTGTTTTATTAGTGATTTGAACCACGACAATCAAGTTTTGGAATTTATACATTTGTTTAGTGAAAAATGATCCCATTGAAAAAAACAAAAAAAATAAATGTGCCCTGGATTTCTCACTATATTATTTATGAAAAAGGATTATCAAGCCATGCCTTTTAAATTGCAACTTGAAATTTAAATACTACTTGATTACACTTTTGAATAAGTTGAGACAATGGAAGTAATGATGTCATATACTAATTGCATTACCAATATAATGTAGTATTATGTACAATAAACATAAGAATTGAATGAAACATAAAGATCGAAACTACAAACTTACAGATGGAATATACACAGAGATGAAGAAACTGCTATTATCTTTCTTCTCTCAAATGCAGAATACTGTACATCTATCTTTCCTTCAGCCAACCTTTGATCAGTTTTGCAACATAATGAGCTTCAGCTAATAATTGTTTCGGTACTCCAACTAACCTGTCAAAAGTAGCTTAAGCCTTACACACCGTTACAAGTGTGATTTGAACTTCTTTTCTAGAATACAGTAGTAATATATTTAGTTTTCATCTATTCACAGGGTGTCCAGTTTCAATCAGGTGAGCCCTGCAATTGCATTAGAGTCTCCAGAGCAGTTGCATATAGACGCATGCTAACATTAACAAAGTTGGAGTGTAAGTTGTTATATGCTTCATGGTAGCGTTCATATAACTGACGAGAAACAAATACCAGATAACAAAGGCTTGAGGTGCAGGCTGACAAGAGATAGAGACCCCAGAAACTGTGCCAAGTCAAGCTGTCAGTTTTCTCAAGAGTTTGGGAGGTTAGACACTCAGAGGAGGGAGCAAACCACGCGATTTCCAATTGTTTTAGCCTACCGTTTTCCAATAAGGTAAGGATGGCTTGTGAGGCATCAGTTGCAATTGGAGAGCCCTTCTGAAATACCTGCAGTTCAGAGCATTGAAGAATCTTTAAGTCCACGGAAAAATGTCCAGGAATAGACAATTGTAGATGTGCATAGAACTTTATTAGGTTTTTAATGAGTTAATAAAGTGTTGAGCAATTCTTGATACACAATTAACATAATTGGTGGTGGTTGTACTAACACTTCAGTTCGAAAGTAATGACATTTCTTCATTCCCAAAAAGAGACATTCCAAATTAAACAGACTATATATTATGTAAACTATAACATATTTGTGTAAAAAGTTGTAATGATTACTCACAAAGCCCAATCCTCCAAACCTGTCCCCTCCATATCTGTCAGAGGGTCCAGCAACAATGTATCCCTTGCAATGGTGGTTGAGGAAAGCTTTTTCATAAGGGACTTCAAGAAAAGCTGCAGTGATAGTGCCGCTCTCAAATTCCCCATGGTAATTGCTTTCACTAGAAATGTTCTTGATATTTACAGACGCGAATCCAAGCACATTCTCCAAGTATTTTCTTACGAAAGAAGAGCCATCACAGCCAACTGTAGCATTGTTCTTCTTTAGCCAACCTATGTCTGTCACATTTGGCTCAAGCCTTGGGGCTGTGAGCATTGATGATAAACTTGCGGTGTAGCTCGAGGATAATGCCAACACGACAAAAAGCCACACTGACACTGCTACACGAGCATAATTGTTGTGAATTTGTTCCCCTATATGAATAACGAACTTATGAGAGTTTTCCTCTTATTAAAGGGAGAACTACATAACCTAAACCACAGAAATATTAAATGAAAAATATGGTCATTCTGTTACAGGAGACAGCATAAGGTTACCCCCAACCACACTATGGTGCAGCAGTATCTCATTGAATGTTTCAGGAACAGACTTGGTGTTCTGGCTCATCAAAGTCGGTCTTTAAAGTTTTCCATATATGACTTAAAAAAGCAAATCAGACAGTTATTAATACCACTAATGGTAAAAAGGGAACTTACTTTGAGCAAAGAAAAGCGAAGAGGAGGTGAACCAAAGGGCAGTGCTTATCTGGTTCTGCCAAGGGCCTTCAAATTCAGGACTTGAATGACGCTCCAACAGCCAAACTATTAGAACATTGTAAACCAACATGGCAGCTGTCAATCCCCACATTCCCACGCTGAAAGGCTTCAAGAATATCCATGCCTTTTCGGTTTGGGGCTTCACTGGAACTATCATAGTCAAGCCTGACTCTGCAAATGGCTGTGTGAATTCCACATATTTTGATCGATTGGCTAGAATAGTTACATCTCCAATGATAGCGTCAAAAGTCTTCAATCAAGTTTGGTATACAAAGATTAGATAAGCACTTGGTTCAATCTTTATAAGAAATAAGGAATTTATATTTTGAAAAAAAAGGAAAATGGGAAAACACACTAAAGAAATTCAGAATGATCTTGCTGTGATATTGCTAATCACTCATGTAATATTACAAAGAGTTATTCAAATTTATGCAAAGCCCTTACTATTCTGTATTGTTAAATCCGTTTCGTCAAACACAGGCATAAAGAGGATTTTTTATTTCTCAATTCCCAAATGTAATCACTCAAATTGTAAAAACAACTACAATCACACATTAGCAGCAATTAAAGGGAAACCCAATTGTTCAATGTAAAGTTAAGTATTTTAGAAGTAGAAGTGCAGAACCTAGAGCCCTTTTCACATGTTGAGGTTCATTTTACATGTTAAGTTTCAGATTAAATCAGAAATCAAATTGATACTAATATGCAGGGGGGAAGGTCACAAAAAATGATTCACATTCATATTAATAATTTATATACAAGCGTATTCAATGCCATGAAAGTTTTACTAGAAAATTTCTCTTTAATGGAAGATGTGTCCAGACCGAAACTATTTAAACTGAAATAACCAATAACCAAATCAAAAATCTAAAGAAAAAAATGCTAGAGTTTCTTACAATCCTCTCCAGACAGAAAACTCTCCTTAAAATTATGAATAGACATAGCTTAATATTCTCTTGCACAAAATTGCAATATTTGCCATATGATCCTAAGCTACTTACTTTGCCTAGAGGACCACATTCTCATTGTCTAAAATTCTTCTGTGTCTTGGAATATATTTGCTTGACTGAGACTTTTTTTATTATGGAGCAACATAGAACAGATAAAAACTTATTACATTAATCACTATTTATGATTTAGATTTATTTATGCAAGTGGAAGGAGCAATGGTTTATATGTGAATGTGTGAGTGTGTTTGTGTGCAGACTACATTTACAAACTTCTTATACATGGTCTATATTTAAAAGAGAAGTCTTATGGCAAGACTAACAGCACAGCAGGTAAACTAAAGTAAATGTGGATATGATGAGGGAAATCTGATGAGATTAACCTGTTTATGTTAACATTTAATATTGGGGAACTTTAAATAGGATGTTAGTACCTTGTTAGCCACGTGA
The DNA here is from genome assembly GCA_020205615.1 of Panax quinquefolius. Lineage (NCBI taxonomy): Eukaryota > Viridiplantae > Streptophyta > Magnoliopsida > Apiales > Araliaceae > Panax > Panax quinquefolius. The sequence goes on along the minus strand of CM035174.1, from coordinate 96,959,407 downwards.
TCAACCAGATCATCATAGGTGCCGTTGTAAGGTATCAATTCATAAGGTAGAGGATAATTTTGCTCCAAAAGTCTTAGCACCTCATGGAAAACATCAATGCAGAAACCAGAATAGTTTCTCTCCTTTGAACCTGCACCCCAATCGACTTTGACAAATTTCTCAAAAGAAGTTTCACCCGGAACTCCAAACTTCATTGGCTTTGCTTCAGTAGGCATTGACCATCCTTTGGGAACTCTCTTTAGATCCCCTGGCCAATTCACTAAACTAGCTAAGACTTCCATGCTACCACCCCTATTTTTATCTACACTTTCTTCATTAATAAGGCTGTCCGAGAAACCAAACTTTGATGACCAAAGCCCAAGCTCTTTGTACTTTTTACCAACAACATTTACAATTCTAAATATGGAGGATTGTGATAGCTCTCCACTATTAAAATGAATGTGTCCACTTAAACCAGTAAAATTTGCGGTTAAAATAGTTTTGAGTAGCACCTTTGAAGTACTATTGGTACTGCTTAATTTCCTTATTGCCTTTGTAATGGCAGCAATGCTATCGTGTGCTCGTAAGGCATGAATTCCCATATTAAAGTTGTCTTCCTCGGGGTACTCTGATCTGAACATTTTCCGAAACTGCTGCTTAAATTCTACAAAAGGGCTACTGTTTTCAGAAAAGTATGACTTGATTCCCAGAGCACCTTCCATGGAAGAGACAACAGAAGAATCCACAGAATCAAGGAGACTTGTGATGCCTTCAGTCATTATCCATACTGAATCTTTCCCTACAAGGCTCATTCGCTTTGCTTCTGTGAACAAATGAGTTGCAAATGATAACGATGACTGAAGAACAATAAAAACTCGAGATTGCTTACACAATAACTTAGCTACCTCTTCTCGGACAAACTCTTTTGGATCAGGTAGAGAAGGGAATGGTGGAAGAACTAAACGGTATTCGATATCCACACCAAAAGTTTGAAGTGCCTCAGATAATGCAGCAAATACCCCAGAATCACCACCATACATGTCAGCTTCATAGATTGGTATGACCTTTTGCCAACTGAAGGACCGAACAATAGCTGCAATGCATCTGATTTGTTCATTGACATTGGTGGCCATCTGTATCAAAAAAGGCCACTGTACTGGCGCAAAGGACTTCTTAACAGCAGTGGATGCAAATGAAATTATCGGCACTTGAGCTCTGTTTGCAACATCGCAACTAAAGCTGCCTCCTCCCATGTCTCCATGCCGATAATCGCTTGCACATTATCTTTTATAAATTCTCCAGCTGCAACAAAAATTCAGAACTCACGTGAATTTTAGCAGAGTTGGTACCAATTTTATAAATTATAACTATAAAGAATATAAGCAACAACATCCCTATCATTGTCTTGATGTCTAGAACAGTATCAGAATTCAGAACATTATAGATTAAAATATTCACAAGAACTAATATTGAACATGAAATTTCTTATCATTTTTCTCTTTTTCTTTATTTTTTTCCTTCCTGTCACAAATATCCATTAATTAAACTTCTCATGACATGAATGGTACCACATAATACATAGAAAAGGTTTTCCAATATATCAAACGGCTAGCATAAACTTTTGTGTATGTGTGTTTCATATCACAAAATCTTAGACAAGAGTTTGGAAGGCAAACAACTAACCAGAGTAAGCTGCTTGGAGGGGATTTCCGCAAGGATCATGAAAATGAAAAGACACCCTCTGTTCGATCGAATAGTTATTGAAGTTATGAGCAGCTATTTTCATGGCTACAACAATTTCTTTGCCAACACGGGTCTTATTATTGATGATTGCACCTATGCTAATAGTTTCATTATGAGCTGCTAAGATGATTCCATGGTGGGAAAGAATGAGAAGGAAAGTGGTGAGAACTGTTAGGAATAAAAAATTGGCCAGCTTTGGAGGTGTATAAAAAGTAACAACTAAAAACATCATGTTTGGCTCTACCATGAGAGCCACTTGCACACACAAAAATAGCAATGTATAATATTCTTCTTCCCTTTGCCTCTTTAGTTTTGGTGAGATTTAATAACTGTCAACTTGATCTTGAGAATCTAAATAGCACTTGGGTATATACTTAGACATATATAGGAGTCTTTATCGCATGCATGCTAGTTCAAGAAGCAGCTTGGAAATTAAAAGGAGTCAAATTATTTCATCCTGTCCACTTTAACAGAGAATCTCATTTGCTTCTACCACAAGTAGCGAATGATGTGACAGATGATTATAGAAATTTTCGACTAATATGAGCTAGACTAATATTTTCTGGTTGAATGACACTTCTGTCCATTCAACTTTCACGTCACTTTCAACTTTATTTATAAACTTACAAAAGTGACTCATATCTATCCCTTCTAGCATATTTGTGTCACTTTACAATTTTCATTAACTTCTCAGCCCAAACTGCACCACGTGCACAACTCTGTCTTGGACTGTGTTTGGGTCACTTATGGTTCCCTTATTTGATTCGCTCATATCAGTTCGACCACAGTGGTTGGTCTGTTTTGGTTTAATCATGGGTGTGATTATACTTGGATGTCAACAAAAATTGTAAATTGACACAAATGTGAAACGAGGACAGATATACCACTTCTATATGTTTAGGTGACATTAAAACTAACATGCAAGTTGAAAGGACAAAAGTGTCATCCAGTCTTTTTATTCCTTTGGGTGCCAGGGGTCCTTGTAACCTGTCATATCTGAAACCTGAACTTCCCATTGCAGTGAAAGACCATTTGTCCTTAACTCCTAGTCTTCGCATAAAGCTAAAAAGAAGAGTAAACAATAGAGACCTTGAAGATACACAATTACACATGAATTTAACTATGACGTGGAGCACTACGATTGTCAACAGATGCAAGGTCAAGCACTTGTGGTCCATGGCAGGTGAGAGCTTGTTTTCCAGAAAATATAGTAAACAAAAGTACAATATGACCTGGAAGTGCATAAGAAGAATCTGAATAATTCATAAAAAAGATCCACTTTTAAATAGATTCCATAACTAAGCATATGAAAATTAGTAAGCCAAATGAATTTTGCCTAACGCAAATTTCCTTTTCACACTAAGCAATTTGCTTTTCAGAAGAGGACAGGAAGACATACCATTGCTTTGTGCTTGTGCTCGTTTTGCCACCACATACTAGTTTTGAAAATTCCCGGAAATCACCATGTGGAAATAACCTCCCAAATCTCTTGGATTTATTCATGGGCGTCTCAAAGGGATGGTCAAAAAAACAAAAACAAAGTCTTTAAAGTGAATTAGCATGAAAGAACATGCTTGAAAGACAAATCTTATTGTTAAAGTGGCAACTCCATGACACAACCTTATTACAGACTTTAATATTCATTTGAGGCAAGTGAAATGAAAGTATTCTTAAGTGTTCTTGAAAGTTATATTTCACTTCTTTTATAATTTATCATCTTCCATAAATTTCCAACAAGTAGTATCGGAGCTAAGGTTAATTCGAAGGTTTAGAGAAGTGATTTGTTGTCATCGAAGTGTTTTGCTGGGCGAGTGCAAAGTGTGCACGTTAGAGCTCTGGACTTCAACCTAGAAAAGGTGCTAGTTGAGAAGAAATTTGAAAAAGAAGTTTTGTGAGTTAAATCACATCACAAAGGTCGTCAATAGCGTTTTGGATAGGTAAATTATAGAAAAATGATGTTTCCTAGGTTAGGTGCAAAATTAGTGGTCACAAATTACAAAGTTTGAAGCATAAGGATTAGAGTATTTCTTGAAACTTGTAATTTATGGCAAGATGTCATTGCAAATCCAGAAAAGTGTATTTCAAAAAAAAGTTCGAGAAATGAAAGGAAAAAGAACAAGGAAGATTTTGCAAGGAGTAATGCATGAAGAAGTTTGGAAACGTGTTGCGAATTTTGATTCTCTACCTCAGTTATGGTATGAACTTGAATTGATCTGCAATAATTATAAAGGTACATCATTACCTAAAGAGTCTTGGTTTTTGGAGGAAAATGAGAAGCTTATAAAAGATATTGATGAAGTTGAAGAAGAACGTAAAAAAGAATTTTTGAAGATATCTCAAAGAGGAAGACGAAAAGATTTGTGTTGATAAAATTATGAAAGTTGAAGATAAAAAGAGAGAAATTGAAGAGACGCCAAGTAAAGAAGTATTTGAAGAGGTAAAAGAAGAAGAAAAAGAAAGCGTCGAAGAAATTGTCGAAATTGAAAAAAATAGAAGAGATTGTTGACGAAAAAGAATGAGAAGAAAGAGTTCGAAAATTTGGATGAGCATGAGAAAAATATTTCGAGTATCAAAAATAATGATTTAATATTTAGAGTGATGAATTTTGTGGAGATCGAAAAGAATGGGCTGAGGAAGAAGCTGGTTAAGGAAGTTGAAGGATGGGAACATCCTGGCTCTGGTGATGAAGTTAAAGTTCATTATGTGGGTACTTTGCTTGATGGAATCCAGTTTGATTCGAGCCGTGACCGTGGTAAACCATTTAATTAAGTTTAAGCTCAGTCAAGGTCAAGTAATAAAAGGATGGGATGAAGGTATCAAAATAATGAACAACGGTGAAAAATATGTCTTCACCATACCACCCGAGTTGGTCTATGGGGAATCTGGATCACCACTAACTATTCCTCTAAATGCAACTCTTCAGTTTGAGGTTGAGTTGCTCTCTTGGTCAAGTGTCAAGGATATATGTAAAGATGGAGGAATATTCAAGAAGATACTTACTGAAGGAAAAAACTGGCGAAATACTAAAGACCTAGATGAAGTATTAGTTAAATATGAGGCTAGGCTTGAGGATGAAATGCTAATTTCGAAATCTGATAGGGTGGAGTTCATTTTGAAAGATGGGTATCTCTGTCCTACTAGTACTATGTCAAAAGTCGTAAAGACAATGAAGAAGGAAGAGAAGGTCCTCCTGACAGTGAAACCACAATATGCATTTAGAGAGAATGGTAGACCAACAACTGGAGATGAGTGTGATGTGCCACCAAATGATGGGGCGTTTGCCAAAGTGAAATTGATAGAAAAACTGCAAGATGGAACTATATTTTCTTAAAGCAAGAATTGAAGCATATAACTTAACTAAGGGAAACATTGACAAAAGAAATAGAACAAGTTAATTTAGAAATGAATAGATTTGATAGTGAGAGAAAAGAGATCAATTTGTATCTTGAAAGAAGAGGCAAGGATTGGGCATAGCTGAATGATTCCATTAAAGAACTTAAGGTGAAGAGGTAGAAACTAGATAAACAAAGGAAATTATTACGTGTTGATACGGAAGAGTTTCTTGCACAGATTAAACACCTGATCGCAATTGTAAGATTTGAATGTTGTCCTATAAGTATTGCTTTAACTGATTTTTAGAAGCCTAACTTACGATCTAGTAAACAAAAAATGTTATTTGTCTCATTCACATCCATGAAAATGGCAAAAGAGTTTCTAGCATTTGAAGGAATCGGAAGATCAAAAGGTTTTACGACATTGTGAAGAATAAATTTGGTTTATGGTGAGGCCTCACTACAAAAAAAAGGTCTATCAGCGACCGCATATCCGGTCGCTGATATCGGTCGCCGATGGTTTAGTCGTTAATAGTAGTCGCTGATGTGCATCCCAAATGACTAGATTTTATCTTTTGACGATTATCAATGACCATGAAGTGTCATTGATGGCTATCTCTATGACCGTATCTTGATCATGAGATAAGTGATCATTGATAAACCTTTTTCTTGTAGTGCCTTGTTAACTAAACCAAATTAATTCTAGAATGTTCATGAATTAATTAAACACATGAATATGTAATGTCTAAATACATGATACATGTATGTACATGAATGTATTTAAAATGTCTAGGAAAATATAATGGTTAGGTTCATGTACATGAATATGGTCATGTAGTAATTATTAATGTGGCTCTAGAAGTTTCATATGAGTCCTATAAATTGTCATGTACTTAGTTCATTTGAGACAAATAAAATGAAGTATTCTTAAGTGTTCTTCAAAGTTATATTTCACTTATTCTATAATTTATCATCTTCCATAAATTTCTAACAGAACCACCTTCAAGCTCAGAAAAAATGATCCTCAAGAAGTTAAATAATTGTTGGTTTTGAGCTGGGAGAAATTAACAAACGTGCATATTTTCTGATATCTTCATTGATTAAGGCACATATATAGGATCTGATTGCTTTGGGTCGAACATTTCATTTTTTGATTTAAAAAAAAGGAGACGTTCGATCATTATTGTGATTCCATGTCTATCCACCCAACACAGTCATGGGTTCTTGGCATCCTGCAACTAGATTTAATTGAAAATTTCTTGATAGACTACAAACAGAGATCTAGAGAAGAAAGTGTTGAATATTTCCGATAATGATTTCTCCTTATTAGCGCGCAATTAGGTGACCAAACCCTTTTTCTCGACAAAACTTTCTAGACATCGTTAATAATGTAAATAATAATATGAATAACTTTGTCGTCTCAATTATTTATTTAATAATATAAAATGTTGTGACAATAATTGAATCAACAACGTGAGATACTATGCAGTAATTATTGTGGCAATAATTGAAATAAACAGAGTGACTTCTCACGTAAGTATCAATAATCAATACCACATGCTACTATGCAATCACACGTATTAATGTACTTTTATCACCGGGTATTTCAACAATTAATGGTAAAACTTTTGTCGTTATTTTTATAAAAAGATATTTCTGTCATTTTCTAACTCCGACAATAATTTCGTTGTGGGGTCCACCAATGATTGTGTCGTCGTACGAATATTCCCTGATAAAAACGAATATTTCCCGACTAATTGAATATTTTATAACAACTTGCTTACTTTGCAAAATTTATAAATATTACCCACAACTATAATATTATAACAAATTTACACCTTAATATTCAAAAATAATATTTAGAGAAAAATTCATCTTTATTTATAAAAGTTGGGGTCTTACAAAATTAAAGTTTTGGGTAATCTTATTCTTTTCATTTTGTTCCTCCTTTCTCGATCTGGTCTCTCTATATGTATAATTTCTATCTTTAATATTTGCTATCAAACAATTTATGCTTTGCTGGGTTTACTTTTGGAATTGTTTTTAAAAAACAAAAGATTTAGATATGGTGCATCATAAAGAAGATAGATTATAACTAAGTAATTACTAATTAAACCCATAACTTATTGGAAAGAAGAGAGAGAATGTGACGCCCCCAAAATTAGGTATACATCACCCATCTTGGGTCGCCACTTTACATGATGCAATTTAAATACAACTAATACATAAAGCTGTGAGTTTAAATACAAATATCGTCTACTAGATATTATACAAACTCAAAAAGGAGTCCTCATTACAATTATTATCACACTATTTTACAGAATAGTGAGGACTACTAATGCTATCTTCAAGACCATCACTCGTTTCCCGACTCGTCCCAACTATATTCTCATTTCACGAAGAGAAACGGTGAAAGAAAGGGTGAGCTCAACTAGCCCAAGAAGAAATATTATGACTATGATAATGCGAATAAATTATCAATAGTCTTCAACAATGTTAAACCGATAAAATACAATGACAAACCGGTTTAATCTGCGGTGAATATGCAATCCATTAAAAGAGTCAAGTAGAAAATAAAGTCTACTATCTTTTAGGTTTTAAAAGATTTTCATCATTGTTTATATTTGAGACTCAAACTTTAATAAATATTTCACATCATCGAATCACCCACGCACTACGACCGAGGATATTCTTTAGTATCACGACCACAATTATTCATGACTACGGGCCAAGAATATTTGTGTATTCATTAATGGTCATGATCATGCCAACAATCGTCCATCAATGCACCTTCGCTTAACGAGGATTTTTATCACATCATTTGTAACATTACTACCATGATTACACCGAATAGTCTCTCGGTCATAATCATACCAAGTCCATCTATGCACTCACGTGCCACAGATGACTTTCAAAAAAATATAAACATGAGGATGATGACAATGATATAAGAATTCAATAAAACAAGTTCAAGAATTATTTTATCCGAGGAATTATTAACGCCCAAATTGTCAACATGATCTTTGTTTTGTAGAGTAAAATTCAAGAATGATCGGAAGAATATTTCCATGAAAAGAGATCTTTGGATGAAACGCAAATATCAAGGATATTCTACTAATTTCATGGAGTATAGAAGTCAAAGTTTTAACTAACCTGGGTATAATAAAGAATGGAATAACAAAAGAAATCACCGTGCATCGCGATAACCGCATGCATGAGTTATTCCAAGAAAAATAAATAACGGAACCGGGTCGGGTGAAATTCACCGCATGCAGGATGTTCCAACAGAATAATAAAGATGGAACCCGGATCCGGTGTAAAACACATGGATAGGATATTCCAACAGAATAATAAAAGCGGAACCAGTCGGTGTAAAACACATGCACAGGATGTTCCAACGAGAATAATAAAGAGCGGAACCGTGTCGGTGTAAAACACACTGTGATGGGATGTTCAGCAGAATAATAGAAGAATGTCACCAAGTATAGGGTAAAGGCGTATACGAAGTTATTCCAACCGTAATAAATAAGCGATGGAATAACAATGATTTCTCTTCATGAATAAGAAAGAATAACACCCCTTACTTTTGGTAGGAGATTGAATCTTTATTAGCGGTGTAGTAACAAAATACTCTTCTTCTTCTCTCTTATTCTTTCTATACTTTCTCTCTCTATAGCTTGAATGAATTCGTGAAAAATAATGAAGCCCTAGGCCTCTATTTATAGAAGATTTCTAGCTTAAAGACTTTCTTAGTGTGAAAAGGCAAGTGGCTTGACGAATTGGTTTGGCGCTTTGTAATGTGAAGCGACAAGTGGTTCGGACTTTTGTAATGTGAAACGACAAGTGGTTCGACGTCTGGTAAAGGTAATTACTATTAACGAAGGTAAATACTATTGACGAAGGTAAATACTATTCACAAGGGTAATTACTATGGTGAAGGTAATTACTATTGATTTGAAGGTAAATACTATTGACAAGGGTAATTACTATTGGACGAAGGTAAATACTATCGAATTGAAGAGACTCTTAGATGATGACATATGAGCCCCCATAAAATAATCAAACTTACCACAAATCATAACACATATTTAATCTTTCAACAATTATTAATCATTTATAACTTGTCGTCTCAATTATTGATTTAATACTATAACATATTATCTGGATAATTGTGACAATAATTGAATCAATATTATAAGAGATATGATGCGGCAATTCTTTGTAGCAATAATTGAGCATAGTTGAGTGACTTCTCACGTAAGCATCAATAATCAATCTGAGTGTGCTACTATACAACCACGCCAGTACATGTACTTTTACCACCGGGTAGTTCAGCAGTTTTTTAACGGTAACACTCCGTAGTTATTTTTATAAAATATTTTTGTCGTTTTCTCAATCCGACAATAATGTTGTGGGGTCCACCAATGATTGAGCCATTATGCGAATATTCCCTAACAAAAAGAATATTTCCGACCAAACGAATATTTTATAACAACTTGCATACTTTTGCAAAATTTATAAATATTACCCACAACTATAACATTATATCAAATTTATTCCATAATATTCAAAAATAATATTTATAGAAAAATTCATCTTTATTTATAAAAATTTGGGGTCTTACAACCTCCCTTCTTATGAAATTTTAGCCCTCGAAATTAAGTGGTATACACTGGTATGTCGAAGAGGTAAGGATACCTTGATTTCATTTGATTCTAACTCCCAAGTCATTTCCTCAACATCGTGGTTCCTCCACAAAACTTTGACTTGAGGTATAACCTTGGGCGTAGAATATGTTCCTTCTTATCCAAAATTTGAGCAGGAACCTCTTCATACGTCAAATCTTCCGCTATTTCGTCCGGTTCTAACTCAATAATATGGTTCGGGTCTTTCACATATTTACGTAACATAGATATGTGAAAACGTTATGAACACGAGACATATTTGGCAGTAAAAGCGCAGTCTATAGCCACAGTTCCTACTCGATCGAGGATTAAAAATGGACCAGATGAATCGAGGATTAAGTTTTCTCTCTTTCCAAATCTTGTAACTCCTTTCCATGGAAAACTCTTAACAACACATGATCTCCTATATCGAATTCCACGTCCTTTCGATGAAGATCAAGATAACTCTTTTGTCGATTTTGTGAGGTTTTTATCGTTGTCGGATCATTTGAATCTTTTAGTAGTCATCATGCGTACAAACCCGGTCCCCAACAACGTTGCTTCACCCACCTCATCCCAAAGATCTTTGGAGAAGCGACACTTTCTTCCATACAATGCTTCGAATGGAGCCATGCCAATACGCTTGATAAGCTGTTGTTGTAAGAAAACTCCACCGATGGTAAGAACTTGTCCCAACTCCCCTTGAAATCAAGGACACGAGTCTTAATAGATCTTCAAGAGTTTGAATAGTTCTCTCCATTGTCCGTCTGGTCGAGGATGATATGCCGAAGCTAAATCGTGAAAGTCTGTGCCCATAGCTTTTTGCAAACTAACCCAAAATCGTGAAGTGAATCTTGGGTCTCGATCGGAAACTATGGATCTGGCAGATACCATGCGATCTTACAATCTCGTTTATGTCATATCTGAGCAAGACGTTCAAGTGTATAAGTTTCTCGTGTCGGTAAGAAATGAGCGGACTTGGTCAATCTATCAACAATGACCCAAATCGCATCAATGCCTTGAGAAACCTTAGGAAGGCCAAGTGCGAAATCCATGGTAATGTGCTCCCACTTCCATTCCGGAATTTCAAGTGGTTGCGATGTACCTTTTGGTACTTGATGTTCGCTTTAACTCGTTGACAAGTTAGACACCTTGAGATAAACAACGCTATCTCTCTCTCTTCATATTGCTCCACCAAAATGTATGGCGAATATCATGATACATTTTGGTACTCCCGAGATGGATTGCAAATGGTGTGTTGTGCGCCTCCATCGTGATATTATACTTTAAATCGTCGGTCGTTAGGAACACAAAGTCCGGAGGTTACTCGAAGTATTCCTTCTTCATCGATTCTTGCTTGGCAGACTTTTACCTTCTTGCACTTTCTTCTTTATACGCATCGGCTCAGTGTCCGTAGCTTGGCGACTTTAACTTTATCGATTAAAGTCGGTTCTACTCAGTATACATTATCATCACATGCGTCCCTAGAGTCTTTAACTCTATCTCCATCCTTTGTAAGTCACACAAAATGGGCCTTTGCATTGACAATATCGCACTTTTCGTGCTTGCATATGATTTTCTACTCAATCGTACTACCACGTTCGCTTTTCCAGGATGGTATTGGATGGTATGATCATAATCTTTCAACAGTTCAAGCCAACGTCGTTGTCGCGTGTTGAGTTCCTTTTGAGTGAAGAAATATTTGAGGCTTTTATGATCCGTAAAGATCTCCACTTTCTCCCCATACAAGTAATGCCTCCAAATTTTAAGTGCAAAGACAACAGCTGCCAACTCTAGATCATGAGTAGGATAATTCCTCTCATATTCTTTGAGTTGTCGCGAGGCATAGGCTATAACTTTTCCATGTTGCATAAGAACACATCCCAACCCTTTCTTTCAAGCATCCTTTGTAGATGACAAATCCCTCCGAGCCGGATGGTATTGTCGAGCAGTCTTTGAAATAAGTCTCTCTTGAGTTCTTGAAAACTCTTTCACATTCTTCGCTCCAATAGAACTTTGTATCTTTCAAAGTCGGTGAGTCGATGGAGTAGCGATTCGAGAAAATCCTTCCACGAATCTCCGATAATAACCAAATTTAAACCGAGAAAGCTACGTTACTTCGGTCATCGATTTAGAGTTGTTCCGACTTTGAATAGCTTCAATCTTTCTTTGGGTCAATGGATATTCCATGACTTGATACCCGTGCCCAAGGAATGCTACTTCTTGAAGCCGAACTCATATTTCTTCAACTTGGCATAAAGCTTATATTCACGAAGCTTTTGGAGTGTCGACCTCAAGTGTTGCTTTCATGATCTTCACGGCTTTTGGAATAAATAAGGATGTCATCAATAAAGACGACCACAAAGTGATCTAAATATTCCTTGAATACTCGGTTCATCATATCCATGAAGGCAAAGAGAGCACTAGTCAATCCAAAGGACATGACTAGGAATTCATAATGCGTGCATCGAGTTACGAAAAGCCGTCTTTGGAATGTCGTGGTTCTAATCTTCAATTGGTGATATCCTAACGAAGATCAATCTTTGAAAAGAATTTGGCTCCTTACTGTTGGTCAAACAGGTCATCAATACGTGGCAATGGATATCTATTTTGATGGTGACATGATTCAACTCCCGATAATCAATACAAAGTCGCATACTCCCATCTTTCTTCTTCACGAATAGAAACAGAGCACCCCAAGGAGAAGTACTAGGACGAATAAAGCCGATGTCTAACAATTCCTGCGGTTGGGTCTTTAACTCACGAAGTTCAATAGAGCCATTCGATATGGGGCTTTGGAAATAGGTTTTATCTACAGGGTTCAAGGTCGATACAAAATTCAATTTCACGCTCGGGGGGTAGGCGGGAAGTTCTTGAGGGGAATACGTCGGAAATTTATTAACAATAGAAATATCGCTCAAAAGCCGACGTATTTTTGTTTAAATCTGTGACATGAGCTAAAAAAGCTTGACATCCGTTTTTCAATAAGCGAATAGCTTTATGGCTTGAGATGAGTAGTGATTGATTTTAATGGTTTGGTCGTTTGAATTTGCATAATAGGTTGATTAGGAATATGAAAGCTAACAACCTTACGAAAACAATCAATTTTTGCATGATAAGTAGTTAACCAATCAATCCACAGAATCACGTCAAATGCAAGTATTTTTAATGAAATAAGATCGACGGTGTAATGTGAGGGTACCGATTTAGAACCAAACAAGACTTATAAGCGATTGGATGTAATGAAGGTTTTCCCAACGGAGTTTCCACAGATAAGTCAAAGTCTAATTTCTCCGAGTCAAATTTAATCTATGGCGCAAGTAGGAGAAATAAAAGAATGGGTAGAACCGGTATCAAATAAAGTATAGACTTCATTAGAGTTTATGATAAGCTTACCAGTGATGACCTCATTCGGATTCCTTGCTCTTTGGGAGGTCACAACAAACGCCTCCTTGACTACCGGTTTTGAATTTTCCGGAATGGCCTTTGGTGCCTCCATCCTAGCTGAATTTGTCTTGATGGCGATAAAATCGAGCTAAGTGACCTTCTCTTCCACAATTATAACATGCTTTTGACGGCATGGACGCAGTTTGATCGATGTGTCCTCTCCTCCGCATTTGAAGCATATGATAGGTGGTCTTTCTCCTTCCTTAACAATGGGTCTTTGGTCTTGACGTCTTTCCACCATTGTTGAATCTCCGATTTCTTGAAATGTCCATTCTTATTGTTTTTTGTACGATTACCACCAAAGTGGTTACCATATCCGCTTTATTGATTCCTCCACGCTTATTGTCACCGCCGATGACTACTCCATTGGTATTATAATTTTGCTTAATTTTCTCTCTTTTTAGTTGTGTTGACTCATTATCGCGTTCCACTAATCGAGCCCTATTTACAACATCTGAATACAAACACGGTTTATGAGAAATAAGATGTTGACGTATCTCGCTTCAAACCTCTTAAAACATTCGCGCCATTCTTTCTTCATTATCCACCAAGTGGGACCTTAAGCGTGATAACTCCGCAAATTTTGCCTCGTATTGCGACACGGCCATATTGTTTTGTTCAACTTGATAAATTCCACCTCCTTCATGTATGGCGAATACTTTCGGGGAAAGTATTTGTCGTTGAACGACTCTGGAACTTCTCCCAAGATATCTTGAAGACGGTGAGGTTGAGTACGTTTTACCGATTCCCACCAAGAATCCGCCTCCTCAGCGCAACATAAAGGCGGTAAGAAGGAACCTTTTGCTCCTCGGAGCATCCCAAGACATCAAATATCTTGGTAATCTGCTTTATCCATGCTTCCGCCGAAGTGGTTTTGGCTCTCCCTTAAACTACGGTGGTCCCGGCTCCTTGAATTGTTTAAGCGGTGACCGCTTAGAGAGTTTTCCGTGTTTCCACCCCACGTTTTTGGGCGAGAGTCGCTTCTCTTTCTTTGTTGCATAAATTACATAAAGCCTCGAACATTTGATCATTCATCATTTGGTCGGTGTTGTTGTTTGCATGAGGATTGTCGCCTTCTAATGCACATTATCACGATTATTGATATGTGGTGAATCAACGATCGCTGCGCTCCATTGCTATTCTCAACATTCTCGGATGTCATTTTGAGATCGCCACAAAACAAAAGGTTAATTGACATGTAACAAATTATCCCTATCTTACGACCAACCCATAAAATAGCACATAAACTTAGGTAGGTCATACTAAAGCGAAGGTATTCTCCGCTCTCCCCTCCTAGTACTATTCTCACATCTTAGCTTGGGGATCATATCCTAAGCTCGATACTATTGTGGACGCCCCAAAATTAGGTATACATCACCCATCTTGGGTCGCCACTTACATGGTATGAAATTTAAATACAACTTAATACATAAAGCGTGAGTTTAAATACAAATATAAATCTACTAGATATTATACAAACTCAAAAAGGAGTCCTCATTACAATTATTATCACACTATTTTACGAGAATAGTGAGGACTACTAATGCTATCTTGAGGACCATCACTTCGTTTCCCAGACTCGTCCCAACTATATTCTCATTTCTGAAGAGAACAAAGTGAAAGAAAGGGTGAGCTCAACTAGCCCAAGAAGAAATATTATGACTATGATAATGCGAGAATAAATTATCAATAGTCTTCAACAATGTTAAACCGATAAAATACAATAGACAAACCGGTTTAAGCTGCGGTGAATATGCAATCCATTAAAAGAGTCAAGTAGAAAATAAAGTCTACTATCTTTTAGGTTTTAAAGGTTTTTCATCACGCATTTATAATTTGAGACTCGGCTTTTAATAAATATTTCACATCATCGAATCACCCACACTTTTACGACCGAGGATATTCTTTAAGATTATCGCGACCACAATTATTCATACACTTTCGGCCGAGAATATTTGTGTATTCATTAATGGTCATGATCATGCCAACAATCATCCATCAATGCACTCACGCTTAATCGAGGATTTTTATCACATCATTTGTAACATTACGGTCGTGATTACAGAATAGTCTCTGCGGTCATAATCATACCAAGTCCATCTATGCACTTCAAGCCACGGATGACTTTCAAAAAAAATATAAACATGAGGATGATGACAATGATATAAGAATTCAATAAAACAAGTTCAAGAATTATTTTATCCGTAAATTATTAACGTCCAAATTGTCGACGTAATCTTGTTTTGTAGAGTAAAATTCAAGAATGATCGGAAGAATATTTCCATGAAAAGATCTTTGGATGAAACGCAAATATCGAGGATATTCTACTAATTTCATGGAGTATAGAAGTCAAAGTTTTAACCATTTGGGTATAATAAAGAATGGAATAACAAAAGAAATCACCGTGCATGCGATAGTAATCGCCTTGCAGTGAGTTATTCCAGCGAATAATAAATAACGGAACCGGGTGGGGTGAAATTCTGCAAGCGAGGATGTTCCAATGAGAATAATAAAGATGGAACCGGATCCGGTGTAAAACACACGATAGGATATTCAACGAGAATAATAAAGAGCGGAACCAGTCCGGTGTAAAACACATGAGCATGGATGTTCCAGCGGAGAATAATAAAGAGCGGAACGGTCAAAGTAGGTGTAAAACACACAGACAGGATGTTCCAATGAGAATAATAGAAGAATGTCACCAAGTATAGGGTAAACTGCATTATCTGGAGTTATTCCAATGAATAAATAAGCAATGGAATAACAACAGTTCTCTTCATGAATAAGAAAGAATAACACCCTTACTTTTGGTAGGAGATTGAATCTATCGTGGTGTAGTAACAAAATACTCTTCTTCTTTCTCTCTTATTCTTTCTATACTTTCTCTCTATAGCTTGAATGAATTCGTGAAAAATAATGAAGCCCTAGGCCTCTATTTATAGAAGATTTCTAGCTTAATTACAGTACTGCCAAGTGTGAAAAGCGAGTGGCTTGGCCGATTGGTTTGGCGCTTTGTAATGTGAAGCGACAAGTGGTTCGGCGCTTTGTAATGTGAAACGACAAGTGGTTGACGTCCCGGTAAAGGTAATTACTATTAACGAAGGTAAATACTATTGACGAAGGTAAATACTATTCACAAGGGTAATTACTTATTGTGAAGGTAATTACTATCGGCGAAGGTAAATACTATTCACAAGGGTAATTACTTATTGTGAAGGTAATTACTATTGACGAAGGTAAATACTATTCACAAGGGTAATTACTATTGATGAAGGTAAATACTATTGACGAAGAGACTCTTAGATGATGACATATGAGCCCCCCCATAAAATAATCAAACTTACCACAAATCATAACACATATTTAATCTTTCAACAATTATTAATCATTTATAAACATCGTCTCAATTATTGATTTAATACTATAACATATTATCTGAGGATGATCTTGTGACAATAATTGAATCAATATTATAAGAGATATGATCACGGCAATTCATTGTGAATAATAATTGAGCATAGGTGAGTGACTTCTCACGTAAGCATCAATAATCAATCTAGTGTCTACTTATACAACCACGCCGTATTCATTGTACTTTTACCACCGGGTAGTTCAACGATTTTAACAGTAACACCTCGCCAAGTTATTTTTATAAAATATTTTTGTCGTTTTCTCAATCAAACCAATAATGTTGTGGGGTCCACCAATGATTGAGCCATTATGCGAATATTCCTAACAAAAAAAGAATATTCCCAGACCAAACGAATATTTTATAACAACTTGCATACTTTGCAAAATTTATAAATATTACCCACAACTATAACATTATATCAAATTTATTCCATAATATTCAAAAATAATATTTATAGAAAAATTCATCTTTATTTATAAAAGCTGGGGTCTTACAGAGAAAGTCAGCATAGGGAAAGAGATTGGACTACATCCGATCAAGGAAAAGAAGTGAGAGAAAGTGAAGAAATTAGAGGAAAGCACTACGATTTTATTTCTTACTCTAGCGGATCTTATCAGATCGATTCGATCTGGATCCTTTGTATGTATTGCTTATTCATTTAAGGGTTTTAGATTTGGATGTTTGTTTGATGGTATGTTGTGTATCATCGCTGGTTTCCATTTTCGAGTAAATTAGGATTGTATTCAACACCAAACAAGCTCAAAAAAGGATCAAAACCATCATTGCGTTGTTGCTCTGTTTTGAGGTTAGGAAGCTTGGTTCTGTTTTGAAAACGAATAAAAAGGAACCAGAAAATGTGTTATTTTGTTTTATTTTTTGAAGATTTTTATTATTCTCTTTAATTCAATGTACTCAAATTATTTTTTATAGTCAAACATTTAGATTTGAAATTAATTAATGGTGGTTATTGCCAATGGTTATGGATAATAGCGATGATTATGAATTATGGTGGTGTTGTTGCTGGTGTTGGGGTAGATGAAGAAGAAGATGAACAATAAAAATATTTTACTAATTTAAATGTTAAAATTTAATTAAAAATTATTTTTACTACACATAATTTATTAATTTGCCAAGTAAGAATGCATGTATATAATGTCAAAATAAATTTATAAATATGTATGTATGTAAATTCAATAAGAATTGTAAAACTAATTTAAAAATATGTATGTATATAAAATCAATAAGAATTGATTTTTAATTTCAATATATTTTATTTTTATAAATTTTTAAATAATTATACTTGTTACTAATTATCTAAAAACTCATTTTTTTTAATAATCACAAAGATAAGTAAATTATTATTTTTATTTTTTCCATTTTATGCTGACTTTTCTGATTTTATTGTATTTTAAAAAAAAATCTTTCATTTCCACTCAAGAGCATTAGCATTATTGCCATGTCAATTTTCTTTCTCTTGTCATGTCAGCTTTCTCTCTCTTATGTGGAATCCGACGTGGCAAACCGTTTAAAGTAAACATGATTTAACAGTTTTTCTAACGGTTTGTTAGAAAAGTAAAGTATAGTGAGTTGAGTGTAAGAAAAACTGTAAGAAAAAATGATTGAGTGACTCACTTGTAAGTTGACATAAAGTACAGTGACCAAAAAAATATTTAACCCAAAATATTAAAAGAGGTGTCCTTCTACGGCGACATTGAAGTGGCGACATTGTAGTGACATTTTTCTTTTTTTTTTTGGTAGTACCTCTCAAAAAATGTTTAGTATTTATTCCAACTGAAATTTTTGTAAAAAATAGTGTTTTAGGTGTAATTTGGATACATACAAGAAACAGGATTTGTACAGACTGTATATGCTCTGTTTCTTGTATGTATCTGTGGGCCCATGTGCAAAATTAGGGTTCACATGACCTAATTAAATGCACAATTAGGGTTCCACGGCCTCATTAAATGTGCAAATTAGGGTTCGCATAACCTAATTAAACGAATAAGTCAGAAATAAAGGGATTAGACCCGGGAGAAGCCTCGACGGGTCCCGAGGCAGAAGGCTCGTGGAGGCGGCTCATTTTGGGAATTGATTGAGGGATTGGATTGGTGGCTAGAAGGACAGGGCGATATGAGCATTATTCTAATGACTAAAGGGTATTTTTGGAATTTTCCTGAAGACATGTGCTTGGCATGTGATTACTTAAATTCCAGAAAGCTCTATAAATAGCCCTTCCATTCTATGAAGGAGGGGACCTCTCTCCAGACACATGACTCAGACTCTTTTGGTGACTTAAGGCTTGGATATTCCACCTAAAAGCACTAAAAAGGGTTTGGGACACTTCTCTTCAGACTCAAGACTTGGACTCTTGGAAGATCAAAGAGACCCTTTTGGTGACTTAAAGGCTTGGAGATTCCACCTAAAAGCACTAAAGGGGTTTGGACACTCTCTCAACACTGAGGAAGAAGGCTCTTGGAATCCCAATAACCCTAATAAGGTTTCCAGATTCTAGGGGTTCTGCCACGCGTCATTGGAGTAATCGACCACCTGTCGTTCTCCCCTCTTCAATCAATCAATCAATTCCGTGCTCTTCGTGGATTTCTCTCCTCCTCAGCCAACACGAAACCATAACTAGCAAGGCACGATTTCTTTGCCCACATTTATTTGGCGACTCTGCTGGGGAGGTATAGAATTCTTAAAGGGTATGCCCACAACTCGAAGTGGGAGAACTACAAGAAGAGTTGTTTCACCAACAAATAGCATTACCTCACCGGATCCAGTTCCAAGGCAAGCAACTCAAGCTTTCCAAAGCACAAATCTGGATTTTGACCAACCACTTATTGAAGACGCTTCAGAAGGAAGTTCGACATCACCACATATGGCCAATCAACAACAAACCAACATAGGAAGGCAAGGTGAGGATGCAAGTGGAGAGCAAGCAAATGCTGTGCAACTGGAGATGCTCAAGGCGTTGAAGGAAGCACGAGAAGGACAAGGGATGATGATGACCATGATGCTGGAAATGCAGAGGAAGCAAGAGGAAATGGGGAATTTCCGCCAGCAGTTGATGCAGATCCCTACCTTTAAGGCCATGTTCCCAGGTAGTTCGCAGAGAGAACAAGCAGGAGTGGAGGACAACAACAATGGGAGCAACAACAAAGAGAACCAGATTGTACCTCCATTGACGGAAAGTCAATCGGTTCCAATAATCAACCATACACACCGCCGGTACAACAACATATCACAACACCCCAGAGAGTTCATGCCACGAGCCAGTACGTGACGAAGGATGATATGATAGATGTAATCAATCAACTTCGCAGGCAGACATCCCGACCCTCGGAGTTAGACTTTACTCCACCTTACCCGGCACACATTCGGAGGCAACCTTACCCGACAGGGTATATTAAGCATCCCCCACAATTTCCAAAATACAACGGAGAGAAAGGAAATGCCAGGGAGCATATTGCCATGTTTGTAGAGTCGATGTCTCCGTGGCTAGGATATGATGAAGTGAACAACCACAACTTGTTAATGCCGAATTCAACAAGACTTTGTGGATAGTGCCTTGATTGGTACTATAATTTGGAGAAGGGTCACCCATGATTGGGATGACCTAAAATTACAAATTTTTAAGAAGTTTTTCTATGTCGTAAACAGGTAACCATTGTAGAGCTCATGGGTTAAGCAGAAGCGAATAAGGAGAGCATCGATTACGTTGAGCGAGTTCGGGGCCCAAGCACAGAAGTGTGTAGAACCAATTGAAGAAAAGAACTTGGTTAGCATATGCAACAATGGTGCTTTAGACTCCTTCAAGTCCCACCTCATTACCAAGGCCTGTGATTCATTTGCGACCCTCTCATCTTTTGCACAAAACTTGGGGGGAATCATGACATTCCCCACCAGTCATGCGATGGATACATGGAAGAGCAAGAGGACAACAACTGTGGCTTTGGTGGATTCTCAGTCAAAACCACAAGGGGGCAAGAGGGAGAAGAATGAGAAATTTGAACGAAGTATGGAAAAGCATGGGGACAAGTATACCACAATGCCAGTTCCGAAGGCTATCACATGCAGCGAGAAGGCGTTCAGGAGCCTATACGAACAATGGATCGAGCACGGAGTGGTGAAACCTCTAAGGCCCCTTGGATGGTCGGAATCGAGGAAATGAAAAGAAGATCGACTTCTGTGTATACCACCAATACGCGAGGCATTCCACTATGGATCATTACGATCCACGGAGGATATACCATGAGAAATTGGCGGCCGGGGAGATTGAACTAGGAGAAGAAACGTGCAACACCATCACTCATGGTGCAGTCCCAGAAGTCAAGAACTCCAATATTGGCTCACGTACCATCGAACAAACTCTGAACTACAGATGAATTAAAAATCCACCCAAGATGGTGGTCAACCAAAAATGGTGGTTTAAGTCCTCAAGAATATCCCGTGCCAAGTAAATTGGATGACCAAGGGATGAGGCACAAGAATTGACAACTAAAAAAAAAAAAAAAACCCACCCAAGATGGTGGTCCACTCTAAAGCAAGTGGTCAAGTCCTCGTAGATCGTGACTTAACAAGAAATTGGACGACCCAAGTGACGAGGCACCCGATTTTAAGTCCCTAGAACTGTGACTTGCCCAAATATTAAGCGACCCAAGTGATGAGGCACCCATTTTAAGTCCTCGTGAGACTTCACTTTGCCAAGAAATTGGGCGACCTAAGTGACGAGGCACCGAGTGTTACACTTTATCATCAAAAGTGAATGAGGCACTGATTATAAGCCTTGAGACACGAAAAGTTATACTTTCAACTTTAATAAAAGTAATTGAGGCGCTCGAGTATAAGCCCTCAACCCAAAAAAAAGTTACACTTTATCTCTAAAAGTGGTGAACGTTATGCTTTCACCAAACAAAAGCAAGATTTATTATATGAAGCGTTATGCTTTTTTCGTTAAAAGCAATTTTATTATCAATAAATTGACAAACTTTCACTTATACTTGAAGCGTTTTTTTTTATAATTTCTTAAAAAAAAAGCAAAGAAAAGTATAGATTCAAGTGTTAGTTTGTATGAAATAAATGTACATGATTTCACGACACAGAAATGAAAAGAACTCTGAAAGTTCATGATCCAAAGGTCGCTGACTGTCGAATGAAGATAGAGGAATACCTA
Organism: Panax quinquefolius; assembly: GCA_020205615.1. Classification (NCBI taxonomy): domain Eukaryota; kingdom Viridiplantae; phylum Streptophyta; class Magnoliopsida; order Apiales; family Araliaceae; genus Panax; species Panax quinquefolius. The sequence goes on along the minus strand of CM035174.1, from coordinate 96,937,657 downwards.
AAGCTTGATCTTCGAGGCTATCAGTAGGTCTTCGAGGCCCTCGGCAGGTCTTCGAGGCTATCAGTAGATCTTCAAGGCTATTATCATGTCCTCGATACTATCAGGCCTTCGAAGCTATCAGCAGGTCTTCGAGACTATCAGCAGAACTTCGAGGCCCTTAGCAGGTCTTCGAGGCCCTCAGCAGGTCTTCGAGGCTATCAGTAGATCTTCAAGGCTATTATCAGGTCTTCGATGCTATTAGGCCTTCGAAGCTATCAGCAGGTCTTCGAGGCTATCAGCAGGTCTTCGAGGCTATGAGGACTTCAAAGCTATCAGGCCTTCAAGAAATGTTTGGTTATCAATGACTTCTTGATTCCAAACGAAAGAGAAATTTCAAGAGATGGTAAAAAAAGATTAGATCGAAGATTTACAAAAATATCATATGAGAGCTCCTCTAAGGCCTACCCTTCTAGGGTCTGCTCCCTATAGAGGTTCCCTCTCCTAGGACTTTTGTTTTCGAGAATTGCAAAACATCAAGCCCCGCGAAGTGTTCAGACACTGGAATCAAGACTTCAACACTTACAATATTATGTGCGATCATCTCACCAAAGGCGTGACTCACGCACAGGGGGCAAATACTTACTGATAGATGACATAGACATCCTCCAGAGTAAAAGTGTATTCACCCCAAGTAGTGATGAATATTTAGATAAAAGAACACCATGGTCCTATTGGATACGAATGTTCCTACATAGCTGGATGCAAGAAGAATGTCAGTTATCCACATAATCAGCATTCCCAAGTAGCTAGTCGATCCAATGTTGCTATTCTTGAAGGTGGTTAAATGAATCAGACAAGAAGTCATCCCAACTTGCACAAGCCGTTGGATATAGAAACAAGCCTTCTTTTTTTATAAGAGTCTCGTATTCTTGCAATTTATTTTTTTTGTTGCATGTGATGATACTATATATATATACTACCAACAGTCCCGTGCCTCCGGCACTATGGACGGTGAGATTTATCTCAAACTTTGGATGGCACAGATGATTTATTAGGATGAGCGGGAAATTCAAAATCATTTATATTTTATTATATAGATAGAAACAGTCCCGTGCCTCCGGCACTATAGACGGTGAGATTTATCTCAAAATTTGGACGGCCCAGATGATTTATTAGGATGAACGGAAAATTCAAAATCATTTGTATTTTATTATATATATATATATTAAAAGAAAAAGTACTAAAATGAACACAAGTTTAGTTATACTATTTACGTTCCAAAATATAAAATTATTTGTCCTTATATTTTATAAAGATAAATGATGAAGCTAGAAAGACAAGAAAAAGAGCAAAGAAATGGCAAAATGGTATTATAGATGTTAATTAATAAATGCTCAACAAATTATGGGCAATGAAAGGAAAGGTGAACTATGAAGTATGAACATTGTGTAGAACAAAATGGTATATAGTGAAAGGTTTAGATATATCAAACTTTACTAGTATGGTGATGGTCATATATACAACAAAACGATCTTGTAAACAACAAGAATTAAGGCTCAAGACCCAAAGCATCAAACTTGTCCTCACAATAATAATAAAGTATTTTAAGTATATTTTTGGTTGTTGGTAGACCTGCAAAATACGGTTATAGGTTGGTTTTGGTTTTCAAAATATGGTTAACCAACCATTTAAGAACTAAAACCATATTAACCATTTTTAATATGGATAATGTGGTTTGGAACCATATGGTTATGGTTAAAAACCATATTAACTATATTAACCATTTTAATATGGTTATAGTTCCATGAAGGCTTGATTTGATATTTTTTTTTTGGGAGGTGGGGGTGGGGTGTATACATAATCACATAATATTATCTTTTTTGGGGTGGGAGTGGAGTGGGGTTGTGACGCCCCCAAAATAGGTATACATCACCCATTTTGAGTTGTCAATACATGGTACAGAAACAACTACAACTTTATTATTACAACAAAGAAAGCTGTGAGTTTGAATACAAATATTATCTTCTGAGCAATATCTATACTCAAATAAATCCTCATCACATTTATTGATACATTATTTTACAAAATTGGTGAGGACTACTAAACAACTCTCTCTAGAACTATCATTCCATACCCCGACTCGTACTCGCTACATTCTCGCCTCTTGAGAAGAAAAATGGAACAAAAAAGGAAAAGGGTGAGCTCAACTAGCCCAGTAAAGAATATTATGACTAAGATAATATAGAACAAATTATCGTTAGTCTTCAACAGGAAAAATCTAATAGAATACAATAGACAACAAGTTTTAAATCAATATTCGCAATGAAAATAATAATTCATTAGAAGAGTTAAGTAGAGAATGCAAACTACTATCTTCTATGTATGAATTTAAAAGTTCATTGTCTATCTTTTATCCTCAGTAACATCAATCAATATATATCCGGAATCAAATATTCATCTTTGCACTACTGAGCCAAAGATATTCATCGATTAGTCATGTTCATCTAAACACTGTTCATCTTTGCACCATGGGCCAAAGATATTCTTCGAAATCATTCATCTTTGCACTACACAGCCAAAGATATTCCATAATATCATCATTTAAGATGAAGATGATGAAAAATATTTTTAAAGAAAGCGAATCCAAAGTGAAACAAAATGGCGAGGATTAAGGATTAAGGATTCGTACTTTTGTTTTATCCCACGTCAAAAATACCTCAAAAAAATAATCACAATGGTGTAAAATTCAAGAATGATCAAAACATGGATACAATCAAAGCTAGTCTCCGAATAGATATTTTGGACGAAAAGAAAAATTTTTCATTTTTCGATGAATAGTGTCAAATGATTCGTGAATAGTGTCGTATCGTGAATAGTGCAGTATCGTGAATAAGTAACTCCAACACCAAAAGTTCCAAATTTGATAAAAACTTGGATCAATATTTCAACATAATGATATTGAAGAAATAATATCATTACGAAAAAAAAAATATCCCTTACCTCACAAAGACAGTACTTCTAGTTGAAACACCGGATATAGGCTATAACTTGAACTTGTACCGTATAGCAATACTCAAAGTATACTCAAAATACTCACACGAATACGCTCGATAATATAGAGAGAGAAAACTTCAATTTTTGGTGTGATTTTCAATTCTAACCTAAGCACTCTATTTATAGAAAATTGCTTAGAACACCAAAGCAGAAAATTTAATATAATATTAATATATATAATAAATCTTCTACGCCATCCTACCAGCTGATCTCAAACACCTAACACATGTCCATAAACAACAAAAACGTTTTTCTAAATAAAAATAATTAAAACTTCCAAAAATCAATTATTTCGGAGCTTCGGAACTTCAATAATTCATAATAAATAGCCCTTTTGTCAGAAAATTCGAATCTTGCAAATCTCTATAGGAAATTCAATTCTCTACAACTTTACAGAAGAAAGTTTTTCCAAATTCCAAACTAAAATTGACCAAAATCCACAAACGAACGATTTTACAGGCTATAATCAAATTTCTATCAATAAATGGGGTCCACCGACATGTTTAACATGTTTTAAACATTTATTGCAACAAAAATACTCTTCCTCCTCGTATACTCATATATCCCACATTCGTTGTAAAAATATCATCATTATTATATTATTAAAATATAATAATACATTTAAATGAATTATTTTATCGAGAAAAAGATAAAATTTCAATTTTCAACAATTGTCACATTAAAATTTTCTCCATCCATATCCACATAAAATCAATATTTTCCTCATCATATGAATCAATAATTATTTATTCACAAATAATATTACAGAATCACAATATCGACAACGAGGCAGGTTCAGTGAAAGAGGGGCTTTCCAATAAGAATTTCTCCTTCTTGGGCCTTGCAATTAGGTGACCAAACCTCTCCTTAGACAGAACTTTCTAGACATTGCCAATAATGTTATCTAATAATATTATTAGGATAATATGAATTATTGCTTCGATAATGAAAAATTGTGTAATGACAATTATTGAAACAACAAGAATATAAAATATCAACGCAAACAATTATTAAATCAATAAAATATTGAATAGTAATTATCGTAACCATTATTGAGTAGTGTCTTCTTCACGTAAGAATCAATAATTGGTGCAATACCGTGTCTTCTTTCGTGTTTTAACCACAGAGTATTTTAACAAAGATAATTGCATAATAACTATTTGTTATTTTTAAACAACTTATATTTGTCGTTTTCTTCATCCAATCGCTTTCAGTTATGGGGCCCACACATGGTTCGCTTAAGTCGCATACGAATATTCACAAGCGATGCGAATATTTCACGACCAAACGAATATTCCTCGACAACAATGAATATTTTATAACCACTTGCTTATTTTGAAATATTTGCGTATTTTACCCTAACTATCCACATTAATCAAATCAACCCTTACTATTTCAAAATAATAAATAGAGAAAATTAAATTTCATTAATAATAAGTTGGGGTCTTACAACCTCCCTCCTTATAAAATTTCGTCCTCGAAATTGACGACGTACAGTGTTTCGAAAAGGTGAGGATACCTCGCTTTCATTTCCGTTTCCAATTCCGGGTCATTTCCTCTATAGCATGATTCCTCCACGAACTTTAACTTGTGGTATGACCTTTCTTGGCGTTGGACATGCTCCTTCCTATCCAAGATCTTGACAGTACCTCCTCATACGTTAAGTCTTGGCTATCTCGTCCGGTTCTAACTCTATAACGTGGTTCGGGTCTTTCACATATTTATGAAATATGAGATATGTGAAACACATTATGAACACGAGACATACTCGAGAGGTAACGCGAGTCTATAGGCTACATTTCCTACTCGGTCAAGAATTTGAAATGGACCAATAAATCGTGGATTGAGCTTTCCTCTCTTCCCAAATCTTGTAACTCCCTTCCATGGAGCAACTCGCAACAACACATGATCCCCTATACTAAATTCCACGTCCTTTCGATGAAGATCCGCATAACTCTTTTTGTCGATCTTGTGCCGCTTTTATATCGTTGTCGAATCATTTGGATCTTTTCGGTGAGTCATACGTCTTAACTTCGGGTCCCAACAATGTTGCTTCACCCACCTCATCCCAACATATTGGAGAAGCGACATTTTCGTCCATATAATGCTTGAATGGAGCCACACCTATACTTGCACGATAAGCTGTTGTTGTAGGAGAATTCCACCAATGGTAAATACTTATCCCAACCGCCCTTGAAGTCTAGGACACGAGTCTTAATAAATCTTCAAGAGTTTGAATAGTCCTTTTCGATTGTCCGTCCGTTTGAGGATACGCCGAATCGAATAAGTAAATGCGTGCCCATAGCTTTTTGCAAGCTAACCCAAAATCTTAAAGTGAATCTTGGGTCACGATCCTAAACTATGGATACAGGCATGCCATGCAACCTCACAATCTCATTCACGTCATACATACTAGCAAGGCGTTCAAGAGGAATAAGTCTCCGTATCGACAAGAAATGAGCGAGACTTGGTTAATCTATCAACAATAATAACCAAATAGCATTGATGCCTTGAGAAACCGTAGGAAGGAAGAACTGTGAAATCCATGGTAATATGTTCCCACTTCCATTTCGGAATCTCAAGTGGTTGCAACGGACCCTTAGGTACTAGATGCTCGCCTTTACACGTTGACAAGTTAAACACATTGAGATAAACTTTGCAATCTCTCTCTTCATATTGTTCCACCAAAATGTATGTCGAAGATCACGATACATTTTAGTACTTCGAGATGGATTGCAAATGGTGTATTGTGTGCCTCCATCATAATCTTGTACTTCAAATCAGTCATTAGGGACACAAAGTGCAGAGTGGACTCAAGTATTCCTTCTTCATCAATTCTCGCCTTAATAGCTCCTTCTTGTACTTTCTTCTTCATCATGATCATTTTCGGCTCGGTCGGTGGCTCGAGCAACCTTAACTTTTCTATTAAAGTTGGCTCAATGCGTTTACTTGACATCATCGCACTCATTCCCAAGATATGATCTTCTACTCACGCGTCCACTATCACGTTCGCTTTTCAAGATGGTATTGAATAGTGTGGTCGTAGTCTTTCAATAGCTCGAGCCAACGTCACGCTGCCGCATGTTGAGTTCTTTTTGAGTGAAGAAATATTTAAGGCTTTTATGGTGCGAATATATCTCCACTTTCTCCCATATAGATAGTGCCTCCATATCTTTAAGCGAAAATGATCGGGCCGCTAACTCTAGATCATGAGTAGGATAATTCCTCTCATACTCTTTAAGTTGTCATGAGGCATAAGCTATGACTTTCTCACGTTGCATGAGAACACATCCTAACCCTTTGCGAAGCATCATCAGTAGATAACAAATCCATCCGAACCGGATGGTATTGTTAGAGCAGTCTTTGAAATAAGTCTCCTCTTAAGCTCTTGGAAACTCTCTTCTCGCATTCTTCGCTCCAAACGAATTTTGTCTCCTTAGAGTTAGTTGGGTTAATAGAGTAGCGATTCGAGAAAACCCTTCCATGAATCTCTCGATAATAACCAATTAAGCCCAAAAACTACGTACTTGATCACCGACTTGGTTGCTCCCTAACTTTGTATTGCTTCAATCTTCGCCGGATCAACAGATACTCCATGTTTTTGACACCGTGCCCAATGAATGCTACTTTCTCAAGCCGAACTCGCATTTCTTCAATTTGGTATATAGTTTGTTTTCACGAAGCCTTTGGAGTACCGACTTCAAATGGTGCTCATGATCTTCATGACTTTTGGAATATATGAGGATGTCATCAATAAAGACAACAACAACAAAGCGATCCAAATATTCCTTGAATACTCGGTTCATCATATCCATGAAAGCCGCAGGAGCATTAGTTAGTCCAGAAAGACATGACTAAGAATTCATAATGCCCATCTACCGAGTTACGAAGGAAGTCTTTGGAATATCCTCGATTCTAATCTTGGTGATGATATCTAGAACGAAGATCGATTTTTGAAAAGAATTGTGCCCCTTACAATTTGGTCAAACAAGTCATCAATACGAGGTAGAGGATACCTATTCTTGATGGTGACATGGTTCAATTCAGATAGTCAATACAAAGTCGCATACTCCCGTCTTTTCTTCTTTACTGAATAAAGCAAGAGCACCCCGAGGAGATGTACTAGGACGAATGAAATCGATGTCCAACAATTCCTCGTAGTTGGACCTTTAACTCTGAAGTTCAATAGGAGCCATTCGATATGGGGTTTTAGAAATGGGCTTTGTACCGGGTTCAAGATCAATAAAGAATTTAACTTCACGTTACGGGGTAGACCAGGAAGTTCTTTGAAATCGTCGGGAAAGTCAATAACAATAACAGGAATATTATTCAAATTTGGCGTGTCTTTATTCAAATCCATAACATGGGATAAGAAAGCTTGACATCCGTTTTTCGAGAAGCGAATAGTTTTATGATTAGATATGAGCGGTGATTGATTTTAATGGTTTAGTTGCTTGAATTAAATGCACAACAAAGTTGTTTAGGAATATGAAAGCTAACAACCTTATGAAAACAATCAATTTTGGCATGATGTGTAGTTAACCAATCAATCCCTAAAATAACATCAAAAGCAAGTATCTTTAAAGAGATAAGGTCAATGGGTATGGTGATGGTGCCAACTTGAATCAAACAAGATTTATAAGCGAGTGGATGTGATGAAAGTTTCTCTAACGGAGTTTCCACGAGATAGGTCAAAGTCTAATTTCTCCGAGTCAAGTTTAAACTTTGAGCACAAGGAGGAGAGATAAATGAATGAGTAAAGACCGGTATCAAGTAAGGTATAAACTTCGCAAGAATTTATAAATAGCTTACCCGTGATCACCTCGTTTGGGTTCCTCGCATTTTGACCGATCCACAACAAACGCTTCTTCCGGAACAGTTGACTTTGACTTTTTGGGACGATCTTTTGAGTCACCGTCCCCATTGAACTAGGTTTTCGCTACCGTATAATCTCGGCGATATATCCTTCCTTTCCACAATTATAGCATACCTTGAACTGTTGTAGGCGGTTTGGTGATGATATGTCCCTCTTTCCGCATTTATAGCATATAATGGGTGGTCGTTCTCCTCCCTTAGAACCGATTCTTCTTAGACCTTTGTCGTCTTCACATGGTCCTTTTAAATCTCCTCTTTTAAAATCTCCTCCTCGACTCGCTTCTTCTATTTTCATGGCCATGATTACCACCAGAGTGGTTACCATTTTTGTCCGTCTGTTTCTTTTCTCATTTGGTTATCATTATTACATTGGTGATATCTACGAGTACGATCTTGGTTATGGTCCCTCGGTTGAACATACTCGTTATCTCGCTCTAACAATTGAGCCACATTAACAACATCTGAATAGAGAGAAAATTTATGAGAAATGAGATATTGTCGTATCGGGTTTCAAACCTCTCGAAACATCTGCGTCATAACGTTCCTCATTCTCCACCAAATGAGGTGCAAACACGGATAACTCGCAAACTTTGCCTCGTCTTTGAGACACCAAATCGTATTGTTACGCTCCCGATCTAATAAACTCCACTTCCTTCATATACGAACACTTTCGAGGAAAGTATTTGTCATTAAATAGTTTCAAACGTCTCCCAAGACATCTTGAGTGCGCAATTTGGATGGGTATGCGCTCCACAGACTCCCACCATGTAATCCGCTTCGCCACGGAACATAAAGGTGGCGAATGGAACCTTCTGTTCCTCCGTGCATCCCAAGACATCGAATATCTTGGTAATTTGCTTGACCCATGTTTCCGCCATAATCGGATCTGGCTTTTCCTTAAATTCGGTGGTCCCAACTCTTGAAGCTGCCGTTGTGACAACCGTGAATTGCTATCATTTCCTCCTATATTTTGAACACGAGTCTCCTCTAAATGCGATTTTGCATGAAGCGCAAAAAGCTTCTAAACATCCCTCGTTCATTATCTCGCTTTCGGTGGTGTTGTTCATGGGAGGAACATTGCCCCGACTGTTGCACGTTCTCCTCGTTGGTGAAGTCTGAGCGTCTCCACGGTCTCATTTCCATTGTTAATATTCTCGATTCGACATTCTCAAATCATCATAAAACAAGGGTTAATTAAGGAAATCAATATATCACATAATATCCCTATATCTTGACTAACTAACAAATAAGCTTAGGTAGGGACACACTAATGAAAGGATTTACTCGTCTCTCCCTCCTAGTTCTATTCCCGATCTCCGCGGAGATCATATCCCTAAGCTCGATGATAACCTGTGGCGCCCCAAAATAGGTATACATCACCCATTCGAGTTGTCAATACATGGTACGAAACAACTACAACTTTATTATTGTGATGTGAAATCGACAATATATAGGTTTGAATACAAATATTATCTTCTAGACAATATCTATACTCAAATAAATCCTTATCACATTTATTGATACATTATTTTACAAAAATGGTGAGGACTACTAAACAACTCTCTCTAGAACCTTCATTCCATACCTAACTGTATACTCGCTTATATTCTCGCCTCCACGAGAAGAAAAATGGAACAAAAAGGAAAAGGGTGAGCTCAACTAGCCCAATAAAGAATATTATGACTAAGATAATATACAACAAATTATCATTAGTCTTCAACGGAAAAATCTAATAGAATACTGATAGACAACAAATTTTAAATCAATATTCGCAATGAAAATAATAATTCATTAGAAGAGTTAAGTAGAGAATGCAAACTACTATCTTCATGTATGAATTTAAAAGTTCATCATCTATCTTTTATCAACTGTAACATCAATCAATATATATCGGAATCAAATATTCATCTGCATCTTGCCAAAGATATTCATCAAAAGATATTCATCATTAAGTCATGTTCATCTAAACACTGTTCATCTTTGCACTTTGGGCCAAAGATATTCTTCAGAAATCATTCATCTTTGCACTACTGAGCCAAAGATATTCCATAATATCATCATTTAAGATTGAAGATGATGAAAAAATATTTTAAAAAGCGAATCCGGTGAAACAAAATGACGAGGATTAAGGATTAAGGATTAGTACTTTGTTTTATCCACGTCCAAAAATACCTCAAAAATAATCATAGTGGTGTAAAATTCAAGAATGATCAAAACATGGATACAATCAAAGCTAGTCTCCGAATAGATATTTTGGACGAAAAGAAAAATTTTTCATTTTTCGATGAATAGTCTTAAGTATTCGTGAATAATGTCGATATCGTGAATAAGTAACTCGACACCAAAAGTTCCAAATTTGATAAAACTTCAGATCAATATTTTAACATAATGATATTGAAGAAATAATATCATTCTGAAAAAAAAAAATATCCCTTACCTCACAAAGACAAGATTTAGTTGAAACAGGATATAGGCTATAACTTGAACTTATCAGTATAGCAATACTCAAAGTATACTCAAAATACTCACAAGAATAAACTCGATAATATATAGAGAGAAAAGTTGAGTTTCGGTGTGATTTTCAATTTAACCTAAGCACCCTATTTATAGGAAATTGCTTAGAACACCAAAGCAGAAAATTTAATAAAATATTAATAAATTTATATAAATCACATAAACTTTGAAATTTGATTTCAGCATATTTTTCAACACATGTGCCTACCAACCAACCACAAAAACGTTTTTGTTATTTTAAACAATTAAAACTTCCAAAAATCAATTATTTCGGAACTCCGGAACTTCAATAATTCATAATAAATAGCCTTTTTTGTCAAAAAATTTGAAACTCATGACTTTTTTATAGGAAATTCAATTCTCTACAACTTTGCGGAAGAAAGTTTTTCAAAATTCCAAACAAAAATTGGCCAAGAAATCCACAAGCAGACGATTTTACAAATTTATAATCAAATTTAAATTCAATAAATGGGGTCCATTGACATGTTTAACATGTTTAAAACATTTATTGCAACAAAAATACTCTTCCTCCTCGTATACTCATATATCCCACATTAGTTGTAAAAAATATCACCATTATTATATTATTAAAATATAATAATATATTTAAATGAATTATTTTATCGAGAAAAGATAAAATTTCAATTTTCAACAATTGTCACATTAAAAATTTTCTCCATCTATATCCACATAAAATCAATATTTTTCTCATCATATGAATCAATAATTAATTATTCATAAATAATATTACTGAGAATCACAAAGATCGACAACCGGGCGCCTTTCTAGGAAAGAGGGGCTTTCAATAAGAATTTCTCCTTCTTGGCAGCGCAATTAGGTGACCAAACCTCTCCTTAGATGAACTTTCTAGACATTGCCAATAATGTTATCTAATAATATTATTCGGATAATATGAATTATTAGCCGATAATGAAAAATCTTGTGTAATGATTATTGAAACAACAACAATATAAAATATCAACGCAACAATTATTAAATCAATAAAATCTTTGAGTAAATAATTATCGTAACCATTATTGAGTAGTGCCTTCTTACGTAAGAATCAATAATTGGTGCAATCTGGTAATATCTTCTTGTGTTTTAACTACTGAGTATTTTAACAAGATTAAGCTGTAATAAATAACTCTATTTGTTATTTTTAAACAACTCATATTTGTCATTTTCTTCATCCAATCGCTTTCAGTTATGGGCCCATACATGGTTTGCTTGTCGTCATCGAATATTCTCGACAAAGATCTGAATATTCCACGACCAAACGAATATTCCCAAACAACAATGAATATTTTATATCCACTTGCTTATTTTGAAATATTTGCGTATTTTACCCTAACTATCCACATTAATCAAATCAACCTCTTCTGTTTCAAAATAATAAATAGAGAAATTTAAATTTCATTAATAATAAGTTGGGGTCTTACAACCTCCCTCCTTATGAAATTTCGTCCTCGAAATTGGCGTGACGCACACAGTGTTTGAAAAGGTGAGGATACCTCGCTTTCATTTCCGTTTCAATTCCCGGTCATTTCTATAAAGCATGATTCCTCCACGTAACTTTAACTTGTGGTATGACCTTCATGCGTAGGACATGCTCCTTCTATCAAAGATTTTGACAGTACCTCCTCATACGTTAAGTCTTGGCTATATCGTCAGGAGTTTCTAACTCTATAACGTGGTTCGTGTCTTTCACATATTTCTAAATACGGATATATGAAACACATTATGAACACGAGAGACATACTCAGAGGTAACGCGAGTCTATAGGCTACATTTCCTACTCGGTCAAGAATTTGAAATGGACCAATAAATCGTGGATTGAGCTTTCCTCTCTTCCCAAATCTTGTAACTCCCTTCCATGGAGCGACTCGCAACAACACATGATCCCCTATACTAAATTCCCGTCCTTTCGATGAAGATCCGCATAACTCTTTTGTCGATCTTGTCTTGGTTTGTATCGTTGTCGAATCATTTGGATCATTTCGGTAGTCATACGTATTTAACTCGGGTCCCAACAATGTTGTTTCACCCACCTCATCCCAACATATTGGAGAAGCGACATTTTTGTCCATATAATTCTTTGAATGGAGCCACACCTATACTTGCACGATAAGCTGTTGTTGTAGGAGAATTCCACCAATGGTAAATACTTATCCCAACCGCCTTGAAGTCTAGGACCTGAGTCTTAATAAATCTTCAAGAGTTTGAATAGTCCTTTTCGATTGTCCGTCTGGTTTGAGGATGGTATGCGCCCAATAAATCAAATCCGTGCCCATAGCTTTTTGCAAGCTAACCCAAAATCTTGAAGTGAATCTTGGGTCACGATCCAAAACTATGGATATGAGGCATGCCATGCAACCTCACAATCTCATTCACGTACATACTAGCAAAGGCGTTCAAGGAATAAGTCTCCGTGATCGGCAAGAAATGAGCGGACTTGGTTAATCTATCAACAATAACCCAAATAGCATTGATGCCTTGAGAAGCCGTAGGAAGACCCGTAACAAAATCCATGGTAATGTGTTCCCACTTCCATTTTGAGAATCTCAAGTGGTTGCAACGGACCCTTAGGTACTAGATGCTCCGCCTTTTACGTTGGCAAGTTAAACACATCATGATAAACTTTGCAATCTCTCTCTTCATATTGTTCCAACAAAATGTATGTCGAAGATCATGATACATTTGGTACTTCCGAGATGGATTGCAAATGGTGTATTGTGTGCCTCCATCATAATCTTGTACTTCAAATCGAGTCGTTAGGGACACAAAGTCTCAGAGTGGACTCAAGTATTCATTCTCCATCAATTCTCGCTTAGGAATAGCTCCTTCTTGTACTTTCTTCTTCATACGCATCGGTTAAGATTCGGTGGCTTGGCAAGCAACCTTAACTTTTTCTATTAAAGTTGGCTCTATGCATTATACTTGACATCATCGCACTCATTCCCACATATGATCTTCTACTCAACGCGTCGCCTACCACGTTCGCTTTTCGGGATGGTATTGAATAGTGTGGTCGTAGTCTTTCAATAGCTCGAGCCAACGTCATTGCCGCATATTGAGTTCTTTTTTAGTGAAGAAATATTTAAGGCTTTTTATGGTGCGAATATATCTCCACTTTCTCCCCATATAGATAGTGCCTCCATATCTTTAGCGCGAAGCATCTGCCGCTAACTCTAGATCATGAGTAGGATAATTCCTCTCATACTCTTTAAGTTGTCGCGAGGCATAGGCTATGACTTTCCCACGTTGCATGAGAACACATCCTCACCCTTTGCACGAAGCATCGGTTTGAGATAACAAATCCATCAAGAACCGGATGGTATTGTTAGAACAAAGTCTTGAAATAAGTCTCCTCTTAAGCTCTTGGAAACTCTTCTCGCATTCTTCGCTCCAAACGAATTTTGTATCCTTTCGAGTTAATTTGAGTTAATGGAGTAGCGATTCGAGAAAACCCTTCCACGAATCTCGATAATAACCATTTAAGCCCAAAAGCTACGTCTTGATCCTTGACTTGGTTGCTCAACTTTGTATTGCTTCAATCTTGGCCGGATCAACAGATACTCCATGTTTTCGACACACGTGCCCAAGGAATGCTACTTCCTCAAGCCGAACTCGCATTTCTTCAATTTGGTATATAGTTTGTTTTCACGAAGCCTTTGGAGTACCAAACTTCAAATGGTGCTCATGATCTTCACGACTTTTGGAATATATGAGGATGTCATCAATAAAAACAACAACGAAGGCGATCCAAATATTCCTTGAATACTCGGTTCATCATATCCATGAAAGCCGCGAGGAGCATTAGTCGACCCGAAAGACATGACTAAGAATTCATAATGCCCATCTCTGGGAGTTCAAGAAGGCGGTCTTTGGAATATCCTCGATTCTAATCTTGGTGATGATATCCGAACAAAGATCGATTTTGAAAAGAATTGTGCCCTTGCGGTGATCAAACAAGTCATCGATACGAGGTAGAGGATACCTATTCTTGATGGTGACATGGTTCAATTCCGATAGTCAATACAAAGTCGCATACTCCCGTCTTTCTTCTTTACGAATAAAACAGGGAACACCCCAAGGAGATGTCTTAGCCAGACGAATGAAACCGATGTCCAACAATTTCACGTATTTGGACCTTTAACTCCTAAAGTTCAATAGGAGCCATTCGATATGGGGTTTTAGAAATGGGCTTTGTGCGAGTTCAAGATCAATAAAGAATTCAACTTCACGTTACGGGGTAGGCAAGGAAGTTCTTCAGAAATCGTCGGGAAAGTCAATAACAACAGGAATATTATTCAAATTTGGCGTGTCTTTATTCAAATCCATAACATGGGCTAAGAAATCTTGACATCCATTTTTCAATAAGCGAATAGCTTTATGATTAGATATGGCGGTGATTGATTTTAATGGTTTAGTTGCTTGAATTCGCACAACAGGTTGGTTAGGAATATGAAAACTAACAACCTTACGAAAACAATCAATTTTGGCATGATGAGTAGTTAACCAATCAATCCCTAAAATAACATCAAAAGCAAGTATCTTTAAAGAGATAAGGTCAGCAGTGTAAGGTAATGGTGCCAACTTGAATCAAACAAGATTTATAAAGCGGTGGATGTGATGAAAGTTTCTCTAAGCGGAGTTTCCACAGATAGGTCAATGTCTAATTTCTCCGAGTCAAGTTTAAGCGTTGAGCACAAGCGGAGAGATAAATGAATGGGTATATACCGGTATCAAGTAAGGTATAAACTTCGCGAGAATTTATAAACAAAACTTACCCGTGATCACCTCGTTTGGGTTCTTCGCATTTTGACCGATCACAACAAACGCTCTTCCCAGAACCATTGACTTTGACTTTTTTGGGACGAGTCTTTTGAGTCACCGTCCCATTGAACTAGGTTTCATTCTTTGCACAATCTCGAGCGATATGTCCTTCCTTTCCATAATTATAACATACCTTGAGCTGTTGTGGGCGGTTTGGTGATATATCCCTCTTTCCGCATTTATAGCATATTATTGGTGGTCGTTTCTCCTCCCTTAGAACCGATTCTTCTGCCTTAAGACCGTCGTCTTCACATGGTCCTTTTTAAATCTCCTCTTTTAAAATCTCCTCGACTCGCTTCTTCTATTTTCATGGCCATGATTACCACAGAGTGGTTACCATTTTTGTCCGTCTGTTTCTTTCTCCATTTGGTTATCATTATTACATTGGTCGATATCTCCGCAGTACGATCTTGGTTATGGTCCCTCGGTTGAACATACTCGTTATCTCGCTTCTAACAATTGAGCCACATTAACAACATCTGAATAGAGAGAAAATTTATGAGAAATGAGATATTGTCGTATCTTAGGGTTTCAAACCTCTCGAAACATCCGTGTCATCGTTCCTCATTCTTCACCAAATGAGGTGCAAACACGGATAACTCGCAAACTTTGCGTCGTCTTTGAGACACCGTCATGTTATTTTGTTCTAATCGATGAACTCCACTTCCTTCATATAGCCGAACACTTTCGAGGAAAGTATTTGTCATTAAATAGTTCTCAAACGTCTCCCAAGACACATCTTTGAGTGATTTGGATGGATGGTGCGCTTACTGAGACTCCCACCGATGAGTACGCTTCACCACGGAACATAAAGGTGGCGAATGGAACCTTCATTCTCTCGTGCATCAAGACATCGAATATCTTGGTAATTTGCTTGACCCATGTTTCCGCCATGATCGGATCTGGCTTTCCCTTAAATTCGGTGGTCCCAACTCTTTGAAGCGCTTGGCCGTGTGACAACCCGTGAATTGCTATCATTTCCTCCTATATTTTGAACACGAGTCTCCTCGTTTGATTTTCATGAAGCTGAAAAAGCTTCTAAACATCCCTCGTTCATCATCGCTTTCGGTGGTGTTGTTCATGGGAGGAACATTTCCACTGTTATACGTTCTCCTCGTTGGTGAGTCTGAGCGTCTCCACGGTCTCATTTCCATTGTTAATATTCTCGATCGACATTCTCAAATCTTTGTCATAAAATAAGGGTTAATTAAGGAAATCAATATATCACATAATATCCTTATATCTTGACCAACTAACAAATAAGCTTAGGTAGGACACACTAGCGAAGGATTTACTCGTCTCTCCCTCCTAGTTCTATTCCCCCGATCTCCGTCAGAGATCATATGTGACGCCCCAAAATAGGTATACATCACACTATTACGAGGTTGTCAATACATGGTACGAAACAACTATAACTTTATTATTACAACAGTAAAACTGTGAGTTTGAATACAAATATTATCTTCTAGACAATATCTATACTCAAATAAATCCTCATCACATTTATTGATACATTATTTTATAAAAATGGTGAGGACTACTAAATAATTCTTTCTAAAACCTTCATTCCATACCCAGAGCTCGTACTCGCTATATTCTCGCCTCCACGAGAAGAAAAATGGAACAAAAAGGAAAAGGGTGAGCTCAACTAGCCCGAAAAAGAATATTATGACTAAGATAATATACAACAAATTATCGTTAGTCTTCAACGAGGAAAAATCTAATAGAATACAATAGACAACAATTTTTAAATCAATATTCATAATGAAATAATAATTCATTAGAAGAGTTAAGTAGAGAATGCAAACTACTATCTTCTATGTATGAATTTAAAAGTTCATAAATCTATCTTTTATCCCTGTAACATCAATTAATATACATACGGAATCAAATATTCATCTTTGCACTCTGAGGCAAAGATATTCATCGATTGGTCGTGTTCATCTAAACACTGTTCATCTTTGCACTACTACCAAAGATATTCTTCAGAAATCATTCATCTTTGCACTCTGAAGCCAAAGATATTCAATAATATCATCATTTAAGACCGAGGATGATGAAAAATATTTTAAAAAGCGAATCCGATTGAAACAAAATGACAAGGATTAAGGATTAAGGATTCAGTACTTTGTTTTATCCATATTCAAAAATACCTCAAAAATGATCATAGTGGTGTAAAATTTAAGAATGATCAAAACATGGATACAATCAAAGCTAGTATCCGAATAGATATTTTGGACAAAAAGAAGAAATTTTATTTTTAAATTGAATAGTCTTCAAGTATCGTGAATAGTGTCGATATCGTGAATAGTCTTAGATATCGTGAATAAGTAACTCCGACACCAAAAGATAGAAATTCCACAAAAAACATCTTCACGCTTCATGAATAGTACTCGTGAATAGTAACTCGTGAATAGTAACTCATGAATAGTAACTTCGTGAATAGTAACTCATGAATAAGTAACCCCGATACATGAAAAAGTTCCAAATTTGATAAAAGTTACAACCAATATTTCAGATAATGATAAGAAATAATGATATTGAAGAAATAATATATAATGATAGGGAACTTGCATAAGGTCTAACAATACTAACAATACTCAAAGTATACTCAAAATACTCACAAGAATACGCTCGATAATATAGAGAGAGAAAACTTCAGTTTCTAGTGTGATTTTCAATTCTAACCTAAGCACCCTATTTATAGGAAAATGCTTAGAACACCAAAGCAGAAAATTTAATATAATATTAATATATATATTAAGATTTCTCGCCCACCTTCCTAAATCTGATCTCAGACTCATTATGCACATGTTGTAGCCCACAAAACAAACAAAAAAACGTTTTTATTATTTAAAATATTTTAAACTTCCAAAATCAATTATTTGAGCTTTGAACTTCAATAATTCATAATAAATAGCCTTTTTGTCAGAAAATTTGAAACTCTCAATTTTCTATAGGAAATTCAATTCTCTACAACTTTGCGAGAAGAAAGTTTTCAAATTCCAAATAAAATTGGCCAAAATCCACAAACAGGCGATTTTACAAGTTATAATCAAATTTCAAATAATAAATGGGGTCCACCGAGCATGTTTAACATGTTTTAAACATTTATTGCAACAAAAATACTCTTCCTCCTCGTATACTCATATATCTCACATTCGTTATAAAAATATCACCATTATTATATTATTAAATTATAATAATATATTTAAATGAATTATTTTATCAAAAAGATAAAATTTCAATTTTCAACAATTTTCACATTAAAAATTTTCTCCATCTATATCCACATAAAATCAATATTTTTCTCATCATATGAATCAATAATTAATTATTCATAAATAATATTACAGAATCATAAGATTGACAACCGGGCGGTTCAGGAAAGAGGGGCTTTCAATAAGAATTTCTCCTTCTTGGCGGCGCAATTAGGTGACCAAACCTCTCCTTAGATGCAGAACTTTCTAGACATTGCCAATAATGTTATCTAATAATATTATTAGGATAATATGAATTATTGCTTCGATAATGAAAAAATCTTGTGTAATGACAATTATTGAAATACCAACAATATAAAATATCAACGCAAAGAATTATTAAATCAATAAAATCTTTGAAGCATTAATTACGTAACCATTATTGAGTAGTGCCTTCTTACGTAAGAATCAATAATTGGTGCAATCTGGTGTCTTCTTGTGTTTTAACCACCGAGTATTTTAACAAGATTACTTGAATAACTACTACCGTTATTTTTAAACAACTTATATTTGTCGTTTTCTTCATCCAATCGCTTTCAGTTATGGGGCCCACACATGGTCTGCTTGGTAAGTCACGAATATTCCCAAACAATGTCGAATATTCCACGACCAAACGAATATTCCCGACAACAATGAATATTTTATAACCACTTGCTTATTTTGAAATATTTTGCGTGTTTTACCCCTAACTATCCACATTAATCAAATCAACCCCTTACTATTTCAAAATAATAAATAGAAAATTAAATTTCATTAATAATAAGTTGGGGTCTTACACTACAGGCCACAAATGACTTTCAACATAATATAAACATGAGGATGATGACAATGATATAAGAATTCAATAAATCAAGTTCAAGAATTAATTTATCTAGGAACCAATAACATCCAAACTGTCAACATGATCTTTCGCTTTGTAGAGTAAAATTCAAGAATCTTGAGAAGAATATTTCCATGAAAGGATCTTTGGATGAAGCTCAAATATCAAGGATATTCCACTAATTTCATGGAGTATAGAAGTCAAAGTTTTAACCATTTGGGTATAATAAAGAATGGAATAACAAAAGAAATCACCATGCATGCGATAGAACCATGACAGGCGGTTATTCCAATGTAATAATAAATAACGGAACCCGGTCCCACAGAAACGCATGCATGTGGATATTCCAATGAATAATAAAGAATGGAATCAGTCCGGCGTAAAAACACATGCATGGATGTTCCAACGAAGAATAATAATAAAGACGGAACGAGTTGATTGTAAAACACATGATGAGGATGTTCCAACAGAATAATAGAAGAATGTCACCAAGTATAGGGTAAACCACGTATACAGGTTATTCCAACAGAATAATAAGCAATGGAATAACAATAGTTCTCTTCATGAATAAGAAAGAATAACACCCCTTACTTTTGGTAGGAGATTGAATACTGCAGCAGTGTAGTAACAAAATACTCTTCTTCTTTCTCTCTTATTCTCTCTATACTTTCTCTCTCTATAGCTTGAATGAATTTCGTGAAAATAATGAAGCACTAAGCCTTTATTTATAGAAGATTTCTAGCTTAGCACCGCCATGTGAAAAGGCAAGTGACTTGACGCTGGTGGTGGTGTGAAAAGAAAAGTGGTTTGGCGCCTATAATAATGAAACGACAAGTGGTTCGGACCTTTTGTAATGTGAAACGACAAGTGGTTCGACGTCTGGTAAAGGTAATTACTATTGACGAAGGTAATTACTATTCACAAAGGTAATTACTATTGACGAAGAGACTCTTAGATGATGACATATGGGCCCCCCCCATAAAATAATCAAACTTACCACAAACGTCTCATAACAGACTCTTTATATACATCGAGGATTGAATAAATATTACCACAAATCATTTTATTTTTAATCAACACATATTTAATCTTTCAACAATTATTAATCATTTATAACTTATCGTCTCAATTAATAATATAACATATTATCTGATGATGATCTTTGTGACAATAATTGAATCAATAATATAAGAGATAGGACGCAAAGAATTCTTGTAGCAATAATTGAGCATATGAGTGACTTCTCACGTAAGCATCAATAATCAATATCGTGTGCTACTATACAACTACACGCGATGTAACGCCCCCAAAATAGCTCCATTCCATCCAACCCATTCGAGTCGCCAAATATATGGTACGAAAAACAACTACAACTTTATTAGAACAATTGTCGTGCAAAATACAACAACATATATGCTATGAGTTTGGATACAAATATATACCAACTGTAGCACGTCACAATGACACCTTACATAAAGGTATAGTCAAAAACTGTTTTAGAAATTAGAATCTTTGGGAAGTGCTCAAAGAAACCTTCCATACATGGGAGGCCATGCTTTTAGGTTATGGTAGATATCATATGGCCACGTAATTATCCTTGGTTGACCAATAGACCCAAAAAGAAAACGAGAAGATTACTATCATATTCTTCCCAATGGTGAGTCTTCTCTTGACATATCATTATCTCCAATTGTCTCTAATTGGGTATTATACTCCAAACAAACACCAAGATTATATAGGTAGTGCTTGTAAATATACTCAAGAAGTGGATGAAGCACAACCATGTCTTATGATAACACGAGTTTGTATGTCATTAGACATCTTGTATGATAGTGACAAAACACCCTTCCAAAGTTGGGTTCGCCTCACCCTATTTAATTCACCAAAAATAACTATTAAATGATGTATAAAATACAACACACTAAAGTCCTCAATAAAATTATTTCCATACTCTTTAGGAGAACCTCAACAACTATAGACCACCGATTCTATTCCTTGTTATCCCCATTCAACCCAATTACACTTTTATTACACGAAAGGAATTGTGAAACAAAAGGGTGAGCACACAACTAGCTCGATAAAGAATATTATAACTAAAGATACATAAATTATCAATAGTCTTCATCAATAATAAATCAAAGATTTAGAACATATGGTAGATGATAAAACTTTTCAACCATAGTCACGTGAAATGAGCAATCCATTAAAAGAGTCAAATAGACTATAAAGTCTATTGTCTTCTCCACGTTAAAAGTCCACCAACAATATTTTATCCACCGTAACATCAATCAATAGTTCTTTTCCACAATCATATGAATAACTCATAATCATAATTGTGATTCTAAATTCCTCTTCTCATCCAGAGACGAAGATAATTTTCATCACAATTGTCTTTACGAAACATCAAATATCATGGTTATACCAAATCACAGTTCTGTTCATAATCATACTAATAAATTCATCTTTGCACCACGGCCAAAGATATTCATCAATAGTTCATCTTTACACTACAGGCTAAAGATATTCAACAACAGGTCATCTTTGCATTACGAGCCAAAGATATTCATCAATAATTCATCTTTGCACTACAAAGCTAAAGATATTCAACAACAGTCATCTTTGCATTACGAGCAAAAGATATTCATCAATAATTCATCTTTGCACTACTGTGCTAAGATATTCATCAACAAGTCATCTTTGCACTACTGAGCCAAAGATATTCATATATCAAAGAAATACATAATCATTTCGGAAGTTATATAACAATAATTATAACCATGTTGATCAATTCACCTTTGCACTTAAGCTAAAAATATTCAATTGTAAATTCAATGGTAAATGATCATACCGGTCAACAATTCAACTTTTTTACTCTTGGCCAAAGAGAACCTATAGTCACGATCATACCAATAATCTACCCATCTTTACACTCAAGTCAAAGAGAAATATTATCATTAGGGTTATAAGAATGTTATATAAAACAATATAATCAAAACATGGTTTTAATTTCAAGAGTAAGATTTATAAATCAACGATAATTTGGTCAAAGAAGAAACCAATTTGTCGTGAATAGTACTCGTATTAAATATTATTACGATCTCAGTATCGCATGCGTAAGTAAACCTATTACACGAAAAGATAAAGTTTCATAATAAAATTCATATCCATATTTATAACACCTTAATCCAAATGTTATAAATCACTTAGAAATCTCATAATCTAATATTATTAATATTACAATAATATTTTAATCATTTTAAAACTTATAAATAATTTAATTAAATTGTTTACACTTTACTAATTAATGCATTTAATCATCATAAAATGCCAAACTCATAAGATTTCATCACCAATAACCAAAACCCTCATCAAAAATCTGCATATACCTCATATATGATTCTCAAGCCATAAAATCATATTTTCCAATTTTTCTTACTTCACATAACATATTTAATTCATTTACTCATAACTAGAATATTTTCATGAAAATACCAAATCAGTTCCAAAAATATTTTTTTCTGGAATTTAGGATAACATAGTCCCATATTGAACATATATTTTTCACTAAATTTTAAAAATTCATTTACTATTTTTCATATGGCCAAAACCAACGAATATTTAAACATTTATCATAAATTATAATTTTATCCAAAAATTTTGAAATTTACACGGTATACTGCTATTATATAGATGTACTCCCAATACAAATTTCATCAATTTTGGAGTTAATAACAAGGAGTTATAAATAGTTACTTTTAAAATAGTCTTTTCTCATAAAATCCATAACTTCTAATCTATACATCCAAAAATCACCATTTTTGGACACACTCTACAAAACTCATCAAAATATCATTTCAAATTTTTCCTGAATTTTTGAAGGTTCAGAAAAATTTCGAAACTAAAACATAATAACCCTTAAAATCCCTTTACTATCCCTTACCTCAAAAAAAGAAGACTTTAATTAGAATAATAATTTGAGCGAACTTGCACCAGTATAGCAACACTCAAAGTATACTCAAAATACTCACAAGAATACGCTCGATAATATAGAGAGAAAACTTGAGTTCAGCGGTGTGATTTTCAATTCTAACCTAAGCACCTATTTATAGGAAAATGCTTTAGAACACCAAAGCGAAAAATTTATTAAATATTATTATAATTTTTTCCAAAACTTCATACGCATGTTTTACCATCTGAACTCAGCCCCTATCACATGTTAAATGAGGAAAACAAAATGAAAAACACGTTTTGTAAATAAAAATGATTAAAACTTTCAAAAATCAATTATTTGAACTTCGAACTTGATAATTCATAATAAATAGCCCTTTTATCGAAAATTGAATCACGCGAGTTTTTATAGGAAATTCAATTCTCTACAACTTTACTGAGAAGAAATTTTTCCAAATTTCAAACAAAAATTGACCGTAATCCACAAACGGGTGATTTTACAAAGCTATAATCAAATTTCTGGTCAATAATTGTGTCCACCAACACACAAAATATGTGTTAAACATTTATTACCACAAAAGTACTCTTCCTCCTCATATACTCATATATCCCACATTCATTATAAAAATATCACCTTTAATATATTATTAAAATAATATATTTAAATAAATTATTTTATCGAGAAAAAGACAAAATATTAATTTTCAACAATTGTCACATTAAAATTTTCTCCATCTATATCCACATAAAATCAATATTTTTCTCATCATATGAATCAATAATTAATTATTCACAATTAATATTCTGTAATCACAAAGATCTTGCAACGGTATAGCTTCAGAAGGAGGGGCTTTCAATAAGGGTCTCCTACCTGGTGTATGATTAGGTGACCAAACCTCTCCTTGACAGAACTTTCTAGACATTGCCAATAATGTTATCCAATAATATTATTCGGATAATATGAATTATTGCTCAGATAATGGAAAATATTGTGTAATGATAATTCTTGAAACAACGGTAATATAAAATATCAACGCTTGACAATTATCGACTCAATAAAATAAAATAATTGAATAGTAATTCTTTGTAAAAATTATTGAGTAGTGTCTTCTTTACGCAAGAATCAATCATTGGTGAAATACTGGTGTCTTCTTGTGTTTTAACCAAAGAGTATTTTAACAAGATTAATCTTGAATAACTACTACATACCATTTATAAACAACTTATATTTGTCGTTTTCTTCATCCAATCGCTTTTTTTGTTATGGGGCCCACACAAAAAGTGCGATCGTCGATCTTGATATTCCCGAGCAAAAAGAATATTCTCCGACAACAATGAATATTTTATAGCCACTTCTTATTTTGAAAAAATTATATATATCACCCTTAACTTTAACTTTTATCAATTTAACCATTTACTGAATAGTAATTATAAGAAAAATTGAATAATTTTATTTCATAAAATTCGGGGCCTTACAACGCGTATTACTGTACTTTTACTACCGGGTAGTTCAACAGTTTTAACGGTAACACCTCTGCCGTTATTTTTATAGAAAGATAATTTTTTCATTTTCTAACTACGACAATACTTCCGTTGTGGGGTCCACCAATGATTGAGCCGTCGTACGAATATTCCTCGACAAAAAGAATATTCCCCAACCAAACGAATATTTTATAACAACTTGCTTACTTTGCAAAATTTATAAATATTACCCACAACTATAACATTATATCAAATTTATTCCATAATATTCAAAAATAATATTTATAGAAAATTCATCTTTGTTTATAAAAGTTGGGGTCTTACAAACGTAACATCGATTTTTGGAAGTGCAAGTTAAAAATTCAAAAACAAAAAAAGTTCTACGGTGTTAAAACGCAAGTGTAAATTTTTTTAAGGCATAGTTTTAAAAAAAGTTTGAAAGTAATAAATTAATTGCTTATTCAAATATTATTTTTATTTATGTTAAATCTTAAACAATTTCCTAAAAATGAAGTATGTTGCTTGTGAAATTTAAAAATGACGCAGAGGCGGATTCTGGAATTTTTCTCAATATGGACAATTTAACTAATTTTTTTATTGAAATTAAATAAGAAAATTTGATCTAATTATACTAATGTTTATAAATTACAATGCTATCTTCCTAGACCCAATAACTTAAAAATGTTCTAATATAGTTTTATTATCAATAGTTTCAAATATATCATTTTCAATGCAAGTAATTAAACAATCTGTGATGTAAGACCCCGAAATTTTTTAAATAAAAAGGAATTTCCTTTATTTATTATTTTGAAATAGTAAGGGTTGATTTGATTAATGTGGATAGTTAAGGGTTAAATACGCAATATTTCAAAATAAGCAAGTGGTTATTAAATATTCATTGTTGTCGGGGAATATTCGTTTGGTCGTGGAATATTCAGATCGTTGGGAATATTAAATGACTGCCAATAATGACCAATGTATGGCCCCATAACGGAAAGCGATTGGATGAAGAAAACGACAAATATAAGTTGTTTTTAAATAAACGGCGTAGTTGTTATCGTTAATACTGTTGGAATACCCGGTGGTTAAAACACACTAATACGCGTTGTTGACAAGAAGCTTTGCAGTATTGCACCAATTATTGATTCTTACGTGAAGAAGGCACTACTCAATAATGGTTACTGAATTCATCGTTCAATTATTTTATTGAGTTAATAATTCTTTGCGTTGATATTTTATATTCTTTCATTGTTTCAATAATTGTCATTACACGGTATTTTTCATTATCGAAGCAATAATTCATATTATCCGAATAATATTATTAGATAACATTATTGGCAATGTCTAGAAAGTTCTAATACAGGAGAGGTTTGGTCACCTAATCAAGGCTACCAAGAAGAAGAAATTCTTATGGAAAGCCCCTCTTTCCTGGAGCGCACGGTTGTCAATATTGTGATTCGTAATATTATTTGTGAATAATTAATTATTGATTTATATGATGAGGAAAATATTGATTTTATGTGGATATAGATGGAGAAAATTTTTAAAATGACAATTGTTGAAAATTAATATTTTATCTTTTTCTCGATAAAATAATTCATTTAAATATATTATTTTAATAATATATTAACGGTGATATTTTACAACGAATGTGGGATATATGAGTATACGAGGAGGAAGAGTATTTTTGTTGCAATAAATGTTTAAAACATGTTAAACATGTAAATTGGACCCCATTTATTGATCGAAATTTGATTATAAACAGAAATTGTCCGTTTGTGGATTCGGTCCAATTTCTGTTTGGAATTTGGAAAACTTTCTTCTGCAAAGTTGTAGAGAATTGAATTTCCTATAAAAACTCTTGAAATTCGAATTTTTCTGATGAAAGGGCTATTTATTATGAATTATTGAAGTTCAAGCTCGAAATAATTAATTTTTTTGTAAGTTTTAATTATTTATTTTATGAAAAACGTTTTTTCTTATTTTTTTCTAGAAGGTGGCATGTGTTTGATGGCTGAAATCAGATTCTATACATGTGTAAAAAATAATATAATTATATTATTAATTTATTAAATTTTCGCTTTGGTGTTAAAGAATTTCCTATAAATAGGGAAGGTGCTTAGGTTAATTGAAAATCACACCGTAAATCAAGTTTTCTCTCTCTATATTATCGAAATTATTCTTGTGAGTATTTTGAGTATACTTTGAGTATTGCTATACGGTGCAAGTCCAAGTCATAGCTTTATATCCAGAATGTTTCATTTGTAAGATCTTGATCTTTCGAGGTAAAGGATATTATTTTTTTTCGTAATGATATTATTTCTTCAATATCATATCTTTGAAATGTTGATCTGAAGTTTTTATCAAATTTGGAACTTTTTCATGCTCTGGGTTACTATTCATGGGTTACTATTCATGAGTTACTATTCACGAAGTTACTATTTATGAGTTACTATTCACGATTCTTATTCACGAAAGTACTATTAAGCTTGTAAGCGTGAAGATGTTTTTGTGGAATTTCTATCTTTTGGTGTCGAGTTACTATTCACGATATCTAAGACTTTATTCACGATATCAGACTATTCACGATATCTGATCTTATTCATCGAAAAATAAAATTTCTTCTTTTCGTCCAAAACATCTATTACGGATACTAGCTTTGATCAGATCCATGTTTTGATCATTCTTAAATTTTACACCACTATGATTATTTTTGAGGTATTTTTGGGCGTGGATAAAACCAAGTACGAATCCTTAATCCTTAATCCTTGTCATTTTGTTTCACCGATTCGCTTTCTTAAAAATATTTTTCATCATCCTCGGCCTTAAATGATGATATTATTGAATATCTTTGGCTTTATGTAGAGCAAAAGATGAATGATTCTGAAGAATATCTTTGGCCCGTGTAGTGCAAAGATGAACAGTGTTTAAACGAATACGATTAATCGATGAATATCTTTGGCGTGTGTAAGTAAAGATGAATATTTGATTCCGTATGCATATTAATTGATGTTACGAGGATAAAATATTGATGATGGACCGTTAAATTCATAGATTATAGTAGAGATTTCATTCTACGTAACCTTTTCTATGAATTATTATTTCATTGAATATTGATCTCAAAACTTGTTGCTCATTGTATTCTATATCGATTTTTTTCCTGTTGAAGACTAACGATAATTTGTTGTATATTATCTTAGTCATAATATTCTTTATTGGGCTAATGAGCTCACCCTTTTCCTCGTTGTTCCATTTTTCTTCTCGGGAGGCGAGAATGTGGCGAGTACTAGTCGGGTGGGGAATGAAGGTTCTAGAGAGAGTTGTTTAGTAGTCCTCACCATTTTGTAAAATAATGAATCAATAATAATGATGGGGATTTATTTGCGTGTGGATATTGTCTAGAAGACAATATTATATTTAAACTCACAAGATATATTGTCGTATTTCACACGACATTTGTATTATTGAAGTTGTAGTTTGCTTCTTGTACCATGTATTGGCGACTTTCGAATGGGTGTTATATACCCATTTTGGGGGCATCACGGTTGGTATCGAGCTTAGGATATGATCTCTGGCATGAGATCGGGGAATAAAACTAGAGGAGAGAGACGAGTAAATCCTTCGCTAAAGTGTCCTACCTAAGCTTATTTGTTAGTTGGTCAAGATATAGGGATATTATGTGATATATTGATTTCCTTAATTAACCCTTATTTTATATGACAAGATTTGAGAATGTCGATCGAGAATATTAACAATTGGAGTAAATGAGACCGTGGAGATGCCTGCACTCACCAACGAGGAGAACGTCGCAGCAATGTTGGTAATGTTCCTCGAACAACACCACCGAAAGCGAGATGATGAACGAGGGGATGTTTAGAAGCTTTTGCGGTTCATGCAAAATCGCACGAGGAGACTCGTGTTCAAAATCTGAGGAGAGAAATGATAGCAATTCACGAGTGGTCACAAACCAAGCTCAAAGAGTTGGGACCACCACGAATTGGGGAAAAGCGGATCCGATTAAAGGCGGAGCGTGGGTCAAACAAATTACCAAGATATTCGATGTCTTGGGATGACGAGAGAACGAAAGTTCCATTCGCCGCCTTTATGTTTCGTGGCGAAAGGCAGACATCTTTGGTGGGAATCGTGAAGCGTACTCAATCCAAATTGCTGCAAAGATGTCATGGGAGACGCCAGAAGCATTCAATGACAAGTACTTTCGAAAGTATTCATTATATGAAGGAAGTGGAGTTTATTAGACTAGAGAGAATAACTCGATTTGTCCCAAAGACGAGGCGAAGTTCGCGGAGTTATCGGTTTGCACCTCATTTGGTGGAGAATGAGGAACGTATGACGCTGGATGTTTCGAGAGGTTTGAAACCCGACATACGCCGAGATCTCATTTCTCATAAATTTTCTCTCTACCGAGATGTTGTCAATGAGGCTCGGTTGTTAGAAGCGAGATAACGAGTATGTTCAACCGAGGGACCATAACCAGGATCATATCAAGATAGCGGTATCGTAATAACGATAACCATTTATGATACGGAGAAAGAAGAATACGTAGAAAGCGGTAACCACTCTCTGGTGGTAATCGTGGCCATGAAAATATAAGCGAAGCGGGAGGAGATTTTAAAGAGGAGATTCAACAACGACCATGTGAAGACGTCAACAAGAAGAAACTAGTTTTAAGGGAGGAGAACGACCACCGGTCGTATTTTACAACACGGAAAGAGGATATATCACCTCAAACCGCCCACAACAGGCTTTAAGGTATGCTATAATTGTGGAAAAGAAGGACATATCGCCGAGATCAGACGATATCGAAACCCAGATCCAATGAATGGTGACTCAAAAGATCGTCGTAAAAGTCAAAGTCAACGATTCCGGAAGAAGTTGTTGTTGCGATCGGTCAAATGCGAGGAACCCGAACGAAGTTAGCAGGTTAGTTAATTATAAATTTTCAAGTATATACCTTACTAGATATTGGTTCTACCCATTCTTTTATCTCTCTTACTTGCGCTCAACGTTTGAACTTGACTACGGAGAAATTAAACTTTGACCTATCTCGTGGAGACTCCATTAGGAGAAACTTTCATTACATCCGTTGTTTAAAAATCTTGCTTGATTCAAGTTGGCACTATCACATTACCGTTAACCTTATTTCTATAGAGATATTTGCTTTTGATGTGATTTTAAGGTTAACTACTCATCATGCCAAATTGATTGCTTTGTAAGGTTGTTAGTTTTCATATTCCTAAGCAACCTCGTTATTCAATTAAAGCAATCAAACCATTGTAGTCAAACATTTTCATATCAAGCCATGAAGTCATTCGTTTATTACGGATGTCAAATTTTCTTAGTCCATGTTATGGATTTGAATAAAGACACGTCGATTTGAATAATATTCTGTTGTTATTGATTTTTCCGACGTATTTTCAAGAATTTCTTGGCTTACTCCCAAAGCACGATATTAAATTTTGTATCGACTTTTGAACCCTAAGACAAAACTCATTTCTAAAATCTCATATCGAATGGCTCCTATTGAACTTCGTGGAGTTAAAAATTCAACTATAAATTTGGTACCGAGCCTTTATCTTGTGACTTCCTTTCAGGAATTCACCTAAGCCGCACTCTCTCTGTAGGGACGCCATATTCGCGGCGCAATAGTAAACCGATAGGTGTCATTGTGATGTGCTATCCAAGATTGGGATATGAGTCACAGTTGAGAGCAACCTAAGTCAAGAATCGAAATACGTAGCTTTTCAGGCTTAGTTGGTTATTATGGAGATTCGTTGAAGGATATTCTTGAATCGCTATTCCATTAACGCAATTGACTCGTAGAGATACAAAATTCAATGGAGCAAGGAATGTGGGAAGAGCTTGAAGAACTCAAGAGGAGACTCATTTCAAAGACATGTTACGATCATGCCATCCCGAAAAGCTTTAACGTGGTGGGTACGCGATGAGTAGAAGATCATATGCGAGGAACGAAAAGCGATGATGTCAAGTATACGACATAGAGCCAACTTTAATAGAAAAAGTTAAGATTGCTCAAGCCACCGACTCGGGTGATATGCGTGATGAAGAAGAAAGTACAAGGAGCTATTCCTAAGCGAGAATTGATGAAGAAGGAATACTTGAGTCCACTCTTAGACTTTGTGTTCCTAACGAGTCCGATTTGAAGTACAAGATTATGATGGAGGCACACAATCGCCATTTGCAATCCATCTTGGGAGTACCAAAATGTATTATGATCTTCAACATACATTTTGGTGGAGCAATATGAAGAGAGAGATTGCAAAGTTTATCTCGATGTGTTTAACTTTCCAACGTGTAAAGAAAGTGAGCATCTTGTACCTAAGGGTCCGTTGCAACCACTTGAGATTCCGAAATGGAAGTGGGGAACACATTACTATGGATTTCGTTCACGGGTCTTCCTACGGTTTCTCAAGGCATCAATGTTATTTGGGTTATTGTTGATAGATTAACCAAGTCCGCTTCATTTCTTGCCGACACGGAGACTTATTCCCTCGAACGTCTTTCTCGTATGCACGTAAATAAGATTGTGAGATTGCATGGCATGCCAAAGATCCATAGTTTTAGATCGTGACCCAAGATTCACTTCATGATTTTGGGTTAGTTTGTAGAAAGCTATGGGCACAAATTCTGATTCACGATTCTGGTTGGCATACCATCCTCAAACGGATGGGCAATCGGAAAGGACTACTCAAACTCTTGAAGATATATTAAAACTCGTGTCCTAGATTTCAAAGGAAGTTGGGATAAGTACTTGCCATTGGTGGAATTCTCATACAACAATAGTTATTAAACAAATATAGGCATGGTTCCATTCAAGCATTATATGGACGAAAATGTCGTTCCCCAATATGTTGGGATGAGGTGGGTGAAGCAACATTGTTGGGACCGAGTTAATACGTATGACTAATGATTCGACAAACGTATACAAAGCAAGACAAGATCGACAAAAGAGTTATGCGGATCTTCATCGAAAGGACGTGGAATTTAATGTGGGGATCATGTATTGTTGCATGAAGTTGCTCCATGGAAGGGTGTTACAAGATTTGGGGAAGAGAGGAAAGCTCAATCCACGATTTATCGGTCCATTTCAAATTCTTGACCGAGTAGGAAATGTAGCCTATAGACTTGCGTTACATTCAAAGTATGTCTCGTGTTCATAATGTGTTTCACATATCTGCATTTCAGTAAATATGTGAAAGACCGAACCACGTTATAGAGTTGTAACCGGGGACGAGATATAAACAAGACTTAACGTATGATGAGGAGGTACTGTCAAGATTTTGGATAGGAAGGAGCATGTCCTACAAGAAAGGTTATACCACAAGTTAAAGTTTTGTGGAGGAATCATGCTATAGAGGAAATGACTGGGAATTGGAAACGAAAATGAAAGCGAGGTATCCTCACCTTTTGAAACACTGTGTAGATACGTCGTCAATTTCGAGGACGAAATTTCATAAGGAGGGAGGTTGTAAGACCGAAAATTTTTAAATAAAAAGGAATTTCCTTTATTTATTATTTTGAAATAGTAAGGGTTGATTTGATTAATGCGGATAGTTAAGGGTTAAATACGCAAATATTTCAAAATAAGCAGTGGTTATTAAATATTCATTGTTGTTTGGGAATATTCGTTTGGTCGTGGAATAGTCGTGATTGCTGGGGAATATTCGATAAATTTTAGCGACCATGCGTGGGCCCCATATGTGAA
Organism: Panax quinquefolius; assembly: GCA_020205615.1. NCBI lineage: Eukaryota > Viridiplantae > Streptophyta > Magnoliopsida > Apiales > Araliaceae > Panax > Panax quinquefolius. The sequence goes on along the minus strand of CM035174.1, from coordinate 96,905,145 downwards.
AGCGATTGGATGAAGAAACGCACAAATATAAGTTGTTTTTAAATAAATGGCGTAGTTGTTACCAATTAATCATCGTTGGAATACCGGTGGTTAAAACACACTAATACGCGTTGTAACAAGAAGGTAGCCAGATTGCACCAATTATTGATTCTTACGTGAAGAAGACACTACTCAATAATGGTTACGTAATTACCGCTCAAAGATTTTATTGAGTTAATAATTGTTGCGTTGATATTTTATATTGTCATTGTTTCAATAATTGTCATTACACAAAGATTTTCATTATCGAGCAATAATTCATATTATCCGAATAATATTATTAGATAACATTATTGGCAATGTCTAGAAAGTTCTCATCAAGGAGAGGTTTGGTCACCTAATCAAGGCCCAAGAAGAAGAAATTCTTATTGAAAGCCCCTCTTTCTGAACCGCCTGGTTGTCAATATTGTGATTACGTAATATTATTTGTGAATAATTAATTATTGATTTATATGATGAGGAAAATATTGATTTTATGTGGATATAGATGGAGAAAATTTTTAAAATGACAATTGTTGAAAATTAATATTTTATCTTTTTCGATAAAATAATTCATTTAAATATATTATTTTAATAATATATTAATGGTGATATTTTTACAACGAATGTGGGATATATGAGTATACGAGGAGGAAGAGTATTTTGTTGCAATAAATGTTTAAAACATGTTAAACATGTCATGTGGACCCCATTTATTGATTGAAATTTGATTATAACTTTGTAAAATTGCCCGTTTCAGGATTTCGGTCGATTTGTTTGGAATTTGGAAAAACTTTCTTCCGCAAAGTTGTAGAGAATTTAATTTCCTATAAAAACACGCGAGATTCAAATTTTCTGATGAAAGGCTATTTATTAAGAATTATTGAAGTTTCAAGTCTAAAATAATTAATTTTTTGTAAGTTTTAATTATTTATTTTATGAAAAACGTTTTTCTTATTTTTTTCTAGAAGGTGGCATGTGTTTGATGGCTGAAATCAGATTCTAGACATGTGTAGAAAATAATATAATTATATTATTAATTTATTAATTTTTTCGCTTTGGTGTTCTCAAGAATTTTCTATAAATAGAGTGCTTAGGTTAGAATTGAAAATCACACCGTAAATCAAGTTTTTCTCTATATTATCGAGCGTATTCTTGTGAGTATTTTGAGTATACTTTGAGTATTGTTATACGGTGCAAGTCCAAGTCATAGCCTATATCCAAATTGTTTATTTAGAAGCATTGATCTTTCGAGGTAAGGGATATTATTTTTTTCGTAATGATATTATTTCTTCAATATCATATCTTGAAATGTTGATCCAAGTTTTTATCAAATTTGGAACTTTTTTATGTGGGGTTACTATTCATGGGTTACTATTCATGAGTTACTATTCACGAGTTACTATTTATGAGTTATTATTCACGAGTTACTATTCACGAATACTATTCATGTAAGCGTGAAGATGTTTTTGTGGAATTTCTATCTTTTGGTGTCTGAGTTACTATTCACGATACTAAGACTATTCACGATACTCTGACTATTCATCGAAAAATAAAATTTCTTCTTTTCGTCTAAACATCTATTCGGATACTAGCTTTGATTGTATCCATGTTTTGATCATTCTTCAATTTTACACCACTATGATTATTTTTGAGGTATTTTTGGGCGTGGATAAAACCAAGTACGAATCCTTAATCCTTAATCCTTGTCATTTTGTTTCCTTTGGATTCGTTTCTTAAAAATATTTTTCATCATCCTCGGTCTTAAATGATGATATTATTGAATATCTTTGGCTCAGTAGTGCAAAGATGAATGATTTCGAAGAATATCTTTGGCTCAGAGTGCAAAGATGAACAGTGTTTAAATGAACATGACTAACGGTGATGAATATCTTTGGCACGTAAGTGCAAAGATGAATATTTGATTCGAGATACATATTGATTGATGTTACGAGGATAAAATATTGATGATGGATCGTTAAATTCATAGATTATAGTAGATTTCATTCTCTACGTAACTCTTCTATGAATTATTATTTTCAGCTGCGAATATTGATCTCAAACTTGTTGTCTATTGTATTCTATCGATTTTTCCTGTTGAAGACTAACGATAATTTGTTGTATATTATCTTAGTCATAATATTCTTTATCGGGCTAGTTGAGCTCACCCTTTTCCTTGTTGTTCCATTTTCTTCTCGTGGAGGCGAGAATGTAAATGAAAGTACTAGTTCGGGTATGGAATGAAGGTTCTAGAGAGAGTTGTTTAGTAGTCCTCACCATTTTTGTAAAATAATGAATCAATAATAATGATGGGGATTTATTTCATGTGGATATTGTCTAGTAAGACAATATTATATTTAAACTCACATATATATATCAGTATTTCACACGACATTTGTATTATTGAAGTCAGTAGTTTGCTTTGTGTACCATGTATTTGGCGACTCGGAATGGGTGTTGTGTATACCTATTTTGGGGCGCCACATGTGATGCCCCAAAATTAGGTATACATCACCCATTATGAAGTCGCCAGATATATGGTACAAAATTCAAATATAACTTCATTTATACAATCGTTGAACTGTCAGATAGAATCGACCACCGTTAATCGTGATTTTTAATACAAATGTATGTAACTATCATGATGCCTCTCAACCACAACCTTACAATGGTACTTTATATATAAAAGTATAGTCAAAAAGCTGTTTTAGAAATTAAATTTTTGGGAAGTGCTCAAGGAAACCTTCGTATATGGGAGATCGTAAATCAGGTTATAATAGATATCATATGTCCACAGAATTATCCTTGGTTGACCCAATAGACCCCAAAGAAAAACGAGAAGATTACTATCATCTTTTTTCCAATGGTGAGTCTTTTCTTGACATATAACTATCTCCACTGTCTCCAAGTGAAAATTATATTTCAAATAAACTCCAAGATCATATAGATAGTGCCCGTAGATATACTCAGCAAGTGGATGCGCACAACCCTGTCTTATGATAACACGAGATTGTATGTCATTAGACATCTTGTATGATAGTGGCAAAACACCCTTCCAAAGTTGGGTTCGCCTCACCATATTTGATTCACCAAATATAACTACTAAATGATGTATAAAATACAACACACTTTTCTATCTTGTTTGGAGAACCTCCACGCCTAGAGACCACCGCTCTATTCCCTGTTATCCTCATTTCAACCCGACAACACTCTTACAAGAACACTCTTATTACACGAAAGGAATTGTGAAGTAGAAAAGGGTGAGCACAACTAGCCCAAAGAAAGAATATCATGACTAAAGATAATTAAATTATCAATAGTTTTCATCAATAATAAATCGAGATTTAGAACATATGGTAGATGATAAAACTTTTCAACCATAGTTGTTAGATTGGAACGCAAGCAATCCATTAGAAGAGTCGAAAATGACCATAAGGTCTATTATCTTCTATGTTAAAAGTCCACCAATAATATTTTATCCATGTAAAATAAATCAATCAGCCTCATCCACAATCATATGAATAACTCATAATCATAATTGTGGTTCTAAATTTCTCTTCGCAACCGTGAGCTAAGATAATTTTCATCACCTATCTTCACCCAAACATCAAAATTATGGTTATACCAAATCGTAATTCCTCGCTTCATAATCATACTAATAAATTCGCCTCTTTGACTACTACCAAAGATATTCATTAACAATTCATCTTTTGCACTACATGCCAAAGACATACAACTGTATTTTAGAAGAGTTAAAGCATGATATCTACTATCTTCTACGAATTAAAAGTGTATAATAAATATTTTATCGATGAGACTCAGCTTAATAAATAATCCACATCATCGAATACCCCTTGTACTACGGCCAAGGATATTCGTTAATATCACATCCATGAATTTATATTTCATCGCTGAGACTCAGCTCGATAATCAATCCATATCACTGAATTATCCATGCACTACTACTAAGGATATTCGTTAATATCACGCACGACCACGAATTATCCATGCACTACTGCTAAAGATAATCGTGTTTTCATCAACTAGTCATGATCATGCCATAAAACAATTCATCTTTGCAACCTTGGTCAAGAGAATCCATAGTCATAATCATACCAAAAAGCCGTCCATCAATGCACTACGGCCAATGAGGACTTTTTTCCACATCATTTGTAATATTACGGTCATGATTATCTTAGAATAATATTCGGTCATAATCATACCAAGTCCATCTATGCACTACGACTAAAGATGACTTTCAACACAATATAAGCATGATGATGATGACAATGATATAAGAATTAATCAAATGAGATAAAGGATAAATATTAAACATTTATAATACAATTTATCCAAGCGTTCAATAATAATCAAATGTTATCAATCACTTAATAATCTCATAATCTAATATCATTAATATTATAACAATATTTTAATCATTTCTTAAACTTATAAACAATTTATTTCAATTGTTTACACTTTATCAAATAATGCATTTAATCATTCAAAAATGTCATACTCATAAGATTTCATCATCAATGATCAAATCCCTCATCAAAAATCTGCATATACCCTATATAAGATTCTTAAGCTATAAAATCTAATTTTCTAATTTTATTACTTCACATAACATATTTAATTCATTTACTCATAACTAGTTCATTTTCATGAAAAATACCAAATCAGTCCCAAAAATATTTCTTTTCTGGGATTTAGCATAATATAGTCTCATCTTGAACATATATTTTTCTCAGAATTTTTAAAATTCATTTACTATTTTTCATATGGCTAAAACTGCCGAATATTTAGACATTTATCATAAATTGTACTTTTGTCCAAAATTTCCGAAATTTACAGGGTATACTCCTGTTATATACATGTACTCCCAATAAAAATTTTACCAATTTTGGAGTTAACCACAAAGAGTTATAAGGGTTTACTTTTAAAATAGTTTTTTCCCATAAAATCCATAACTTTTAATCTATACATCCAAAAATCGCCATTTTTGGACACAATCTAGGAAACTCATCAGATTATCATTTTAAATTTTTTCAAAATTTTTGAGGGTCAGAAAAATTATTAAATCGCCTCTGGCGAGAAACCCTTTTTAATGAAAATACTATTCGTATGAACACGAATGATCATTTACTATGCATGCGGTAATCTACATAGACATGTTATTTCAATGAGAATAATAAAGAATGGAACTGGGTCATGCGTAAGCGCACAGATGAGGATATTCCAACGTAATAATAAAGAATGAAATAATAAAAGAATTCACTGTGCACGATAGGCGCATGAGCACGAAGTTATTCCAACAGAATACTAAATAACGGAACCGAGTCAAAGGCGTGATACGCACCAATGTGAGGATATTCCAACGTAATAATAAATAAACGAATTCGGTCCGGCAGTAAAAAGCGCACAGACGAGGATATTCCAATGAATAATAGAGAATGGAATAATATAAGAATTTCACCATGTATGCGATTTCTGATAAACAAAGTTATTCAACATAATAATAAAGAATGGAATTATAAAAGAATTTCACCATGTATGCAGTACTTCGCATAGACAGATTATTCCAACATAATAATAAAGAATGGAATAATCGAAGAATTTCACCATGTATACGGTAGTCTGCGTGTGACGCCCCCAAAATAGGTATACACAACACCCATTCGAGTCGCCAAATACATGGTACAAGAAACAAACTACAACTTCAATAATACAAATGTCGGTGAAATACGACAACAATATATCTTGTGAGTTTAAATATAATATTGTCTTCAGACAATATCCACACGCAAATAAATCCCCATCATAATTATTGATACATTATTTTACAAAATGGTGAGGACTACTAAACAACTCTCTAGAACCTTCATTCCATACCCCGACTAAGTACTCGCTACATTCTCGCCTCCGAGAAGAAAAATGGAACAACAAGGAAAAGGGTGAGCTCAACTAGCTCGGTAAAGAATATTATGACTAAGATAATATACAACAAATTATCGTTAGTCTTCAACAGGAAAAATTTAATAGAATACAATAGAAAACAAGTTTGAGATCAATATTCGCAATGAAATAATAATTCATAGAAGAGTTACGTAGAGAATGAAATCTACTATAATCTATGAATTTAATGATCCATCATCAATATTTTATCCCGTAACATTAATCAATATTCATCTCAAATCAAATATTCATCTTTGCACTACGTGCCAAAGATATTCATCAATCGATCATGTTCATCTCAACACTGCTCATCTTTGCACTAAAGGCCAAAGATATTCATCGATCGGTCATGTTCATTTAAACACTTGTTCATCTTTGCACTCTGTGCCAAAGATATTCTTCAGAAATCATTCATCTTTGCACTACGGGCCAAAGATATTCAATAATATCATCATTTAAGACCGAGGATGATGAAAAATATTTTTAAAGAACGAATCCGATTGAAACAAAATGACAAGGATTAAGGATTAAGGATTCGTACTTTGTTTTATCCATGTCCAACAATACCTCAAAAATAATCATAGTGGTGTAAAATTCAAGAATGATCAAAACATGGATACAATCAAAGCTAGTATCAAGAATAGATATTTTGGACGAAAGAAGAAATTTTATTTTTCGATGAATAATCAGATACGTGAATAGTGTCGATACGTGAATAGTAACTCACACCAAAAGATAGAAATTCCACAAAAAACATTTTCACGCTTCATTAATAGTACTCATGAATAGTAACTCGTGAATAGTAACTCATGAATAGTAACTCGTGAATAGTAACTCATGAATAGTAACCCCGACATGAAAAAGTTCCAAATTTGATAAAAAGTTCCAACCAATATTTCAGCATAATGATATTGAAGAAATAATATCATTTGAGAAGAAAATAACATCCCTTACCTCAAAGAATCAAGATTGCCGGAAGGAAAGGTCAAGTGATCTTTGAATGAAACTTAGATTTAACAAAGAACTCTCAAAGTATCTAAATACTCACAAAATACGCTCAATAAATATAGAGAGAAAGAGAAAACTTTGTTTACGGTGTGATTTTCAATTCTAACTTAGCCCTCTATTTATAGGAAAATGTTAGCTCGTCAAGCGGCAGACTTAACTCGCAACCCGATGGCTTTACTCGCTACTATTGCCACCCACCACATTTGAAATAAAATTCAGCACATTTTTTCACCAACCACAAGTGGGGCCCACCAATTCTAGAATTTTCCACCAAAATCATTTATAACCTAATTTACGAATCGGTCACCTCTTAAAATTCATAATAAATTATCGCTCATTTTAACGGTTCAAAATTTGTGGACATATACTCAACTTATATATGTATAACATATCCAAAAATTACAACGATCCAACGGTCGGATTAAATATTATAACTCACACAATAAAGTCGTAATAACACCGATTTGATCTTTTAATACCTCAATCCGACAAAATACAAATAAAACATCTCAAAGATTAATTCCTTCATTAATAACCACATAAATAAATCCATCATTTATATTCATATAAAATAAATATTTCCTTATCATATAAATCAATAATTATTCACAAATAATATTACGTAATCACATTTATGACAACCAAGTACATTTCCTGAGAAAGAGGGGCTTTTCGATAAGGATCTCTCTCATCGGGCGCGCAATTAGGTGACCAAACCTCTCCTTAGATGTAACTTTCTAGACATTGCCAATAATGTTATCTAATAATATTATTCAAATAATATGAATTATTGATCCGATAATGGGAAATATCATAAAATGACAATTATTGAAACAAAGAATAATATAAAATACTAACGCAAAGAATTATTGAATCAATAAAATAAAATCTTGAAAGTTAATTATCGTAACAATTATTGAGTAGTGCCTTTCACGTAAGAATCAATAATTGATGCAATACTGGTGCTATCTTGTTCAACAACGCCAGTATTAGTGTGTTTTAACAATAGGGTATTCCAATGTGATTAACTGTGAATAATTACGCCAAGTTATTTTTAAACAACTTATATTTGTCGTTTTCCTCATCCAATCGCTTTTCGTTATGGGCCCACACATGGTTTGGCGTCGCATCACGAATATTCCCGACAAGCATTTAATATTCCACGACCAAACGAATATTCACGACAAAAATGAATATTTTATAACCACTTGCTTATTTTAAAATATTTGCGTGATTTAACCCTTAACTATCCACATTAATCAAATCAACCCTTACTATTTCAAAATAATAAATAAAGGAAATTCCTTTTATTTAAAAAAAATTTTGGGTCTTACAACCTCCCTCCTTATGAAATTTCGTCCTCGAAATTGGACGCGACGCACCTTGTGTTTGAAAAGGTGAGGATACCTCGCTTTCATTTCCGTTTCCAATTCCGTGTCATTTCCTCTATAAAGCATGATTCCTCCATAAAACTTTAACTTGTGGTATGACCTTTTTGCAGTAGGACATGCTCCTTCCTATCCAAAATCTTGACAGTACCTCCTCATACGTTAAGTCTTCTACTATCTCGTCCGGTTCTAACTCTATAACGTGGTTCGGGTCTTTCATATATTTCTGAAGTACGAGATATGTGAAACATATTATGAACACGAGACATACTCTTGAGGTAATAAGTCTATAGGCTACATTTCCTACTCGGTCAAGAATTTGAAATGGACCAATAAATCGTGGATTGAGCTTTCCTCTCTTCCCAAATCTTGTAACTCCCTTCCATGGAGCAACTTCATGATAATACATGATCCCCCACACTAAATTCCACGTCCTTTCGATGAAGATCCGCATAACTCTTTTATCGATCTTGTGCCGGTTTTGTATACGTTGTCGAATCATTTGGATCTTTTGGTGAGTCATACGCATTTAACTCGGGTCCCAACAATGTTGCTTCACCCACCTCATCCCAACATATTGGAGAGCGACATTTTCGTCCATATAATGCTTGAATGGAGCCACACCTATACTTTCCTCGATAAGCTGTTGTTGTAGGAGAATTCCACCAATGGTAAATACTTATCCCAAGCGCCTTGAAGTCAGGACACACGAGTCTTAATATATCTTCAAGAGTTTGAATAGTCCTCTACGATTGTCGTCCGTTTGGGGATGGTATCTGCGAACTAAATCGCAAATGCGTGCCCATAGCTTTTTGCAAGCTAACCCAAAATCTTGAAGTGAATCTTGGGTCACTATCCAAAACTATGGATACAGGTGCATGCCATGCAACCTCACAATCTCATTTACGTGCATATACTAGCAAGGCGTTCAAGGAATAAGTCTCCAGATCGGCAAGAAATGAGCGATTTGGTTAATCTATCAACAATGACCCAAATAAGCATTGATGCCTTGAGAAACCGTAGGAAGACGTGAACGAAATCCATGGTAATGTGTTCCCACTTCCATTCTCGGAATATCAAGTGGTTGCAACGGACCCTTAGGTACTAGATGTTCCGCCTTTACACGTTGGCAAATTAAACACATTGAGATAAACTTTGCAATCTCTCTCTTCATATTGTTCCACCAAAATGTATGTGAAGATCACGATACATTTTAGTACTTCGAGGATGGATTGCAAATGGTGTATTGTGTGCCTCCATCATAATCTTGTTCTTCAAATCGAGTTGTTAGGAACACAAAGTTCAGAGTGGACTCAAGTATTCCTTCTTCATCAATTCTCGCCTTGAATAGCTCCTTCTTGTACTTTCTTCTTCATTCACATCACTCCGGTTAGGTGGCTGGAAAGCAACCTTAACTTTATTGATTAAAGTCGATTATACTCAGATATCATCACGTGGGTACCTAGAGTTTTCATCTCCATCTCTATTATTTGTAAATTATACTGAAATTAGTCTTTGACAATATCGTACTCGACTTATATATCGATCTTCTACTCAACACGCTACCTACCACGTTCGCTTTTTTAGGATGGCATGGTCAGAACATGTGCTGAAATGAGTCTCCTCTTGAGTTCTTCGAAGCTCTTCCCACATTCCTTGCTCCATTCGAATTTTGTATCTCTACGAGTTAGCTACGTTAATGGAATAGCGATTCGAGAATATCCTTCAACGAATCTCCGATAATAACCAACTAAGCCTAGAAAACTACGCATTTCGATTACCGACTTAGGTTGTTCTCAACTGTGACTCATATCCCAACCTTGGATAACACGTCACAATGACACCTATCAATTTACTATCGCACGAATATGACGTCCCTTACAGAGAGTCTGGCTTCGGTGCATTCCACAAAGGAAGTCACAAGATAAAGGCTCAGGTACCAAATTCTATAGTTGAATTTTTAACTCCTGAAGTTCAATAGGAGCCATTCGATATGAGATTTTAGAAATGAGTTTTGTACCGGGTTCAAATTCGATACAAAATTTAATATCAGGCTTTGGGAGTAAGCCAAGAAATTCTTCAGGAAATACGTCAGGAAAAATCAATAACAACAAGAATATTATTCAAATCTGACGTGTCTTTATTCAAATCCATAACATGGACTAAGAAAACTTGACATCCGTAATAAACGAATGACTTCATGGCTTGATATGAAAATGTTTGACTACAATGGTTTGATTTCTTGAATTGAATAACAAAGTTGCTTAGGAATATGAAAACTAACAACCTTACAAAAGCAATCAATTTGGCATGATGAGTAGTTAACCTTAAAATCACATCAAAAGCAAATATCTCTATAGAAATAAGGTTAACGGTAATGTGATAGTGCCAACTGAATCAAGCAAGATTTTTAGACAATGGATGTAATGAAAGTTTCTCCTAACTGAGTCTCCATAAATAAGTCAAAGTCTAATTTCTCCGTAGTCAAGTTCAAACGTTGGCGCTTAAGCAAGAGAGATAAAAGAATGGGTAGAAGCCCAGATCTAGTAAGGTATAAACTTCGCAAGAATTTATAATTAACTAACCGTCTTAACTTAACCGTTCGGTTTCTCGCATTTTGACCGGCCACGACAAAACGCTCTTCCGAGAACCGATTGACTTTGATTTTTTCGGGACATCCTTTTGAGTCACCATTCCCGTTGGATTTGGGTTTCGATATCGTATAATCTCGAGCGATATGTCCTTCTTTTCCACAATTATAGCATACCTTAAACTGTTCAGGCGGTTTAATGATATATCCCTCTTTCCCGCATTTTGTAACATACTCGACCGGTGGTCTTTCTCCTCCTTGGAACCAATTCTTCTTGCGCAGATCTTGTCGTCTTTCACATAGTCGTTGTTAAATCTCCTCTTTTAAAATCTCCTCCCCACTCGCTTCTTCTATTTTCATGGCCACGATTACCACCCGGAGTGGTTACCGCTTTTGTCCGTATTCTTCTTTCTCCATTTGGTTATCGTTATTTTGTTGACTACTATCTTCGGTATGATCCACGGTTATGGTCCCTCTTGGTTGAGCGTACTCGTTATCTCATTTCTAACAACCGAGCCACATTATTGACAACATCTCGAATAGAGAAAATTTATGAGAAATGAGATCTCGGCGTATCTGGGTTTCAAACCTCTCGAAACATCGCGTCATACGTTCCTCATTCTCCACCAAATGAGGTGCTGAAACCTGGATAACTCCGCGAACTTCGCCTCGTCATCGGGACACCTTCATGTTATTCTCGCTTCTAGTCTAATAAACTCCACTTCCTTCGTATAGCGAATACTTTCGGGAAGTACTTGTCATTGAGCAGTTCTGAAATGTCTCCCATGACATCTTTGAGTGCATTTGGATGGGTACGCTTCACGTGATTTCCACCGATGTCTGCCTCACCACGGAACATAAAAGTAGTGAATGGAACTTTACGTTCTCCTCCGTGCATCAAGACATCGAATATCTTGGTAATTTGTTTGACCCATGTTTCGCCATGATCGGATCCGGCTTTCCTGCACTCGGTGGTCCCGACTCTTTCAAGCTCGCTTGGGTTTGTGACAACTTGAAGTGAATTGCTATCATTTCCTCCTCAGTATTTTGAACACGAGTCTCACAAATCGATTTTGCATGAGCTGCAAAAAAACTTCTAAACATCCCTCGTTCCTCATTTGCGCTCGGTGGTGTTGTTCACGGGAGGAACATTGCCACTGTTACACGTTCTCCTCGTTGGTGACTACAGGCATCTCCACGATCTCATTTACTCCCTTTGTTAACGTTCTCGTGACCATTCTTAAAAACTATCATAAAACAAGGGTTAATTAAATAAATTAACAAATCACATAATACCCCTATATTATGACCAACCAACAAATAAGCTTAGGTAGGACACACTTAGCGAAGGATTTACTCGTCTCTCCCTCCTAGTTCTATTCCCCGATCTCGCTTGGAGATCATATCCTAAGCTCGATATTAACCGTGACGCCCCCAAAATAGGTATACACAACACCCATTCTGAGTCGCCAAATACATGGTACAAGAAACAAACTACAACTTCAATAATACAAATGTCGTGTGAAATACGACAATATATCTTAATGAGTTTAAATATAATATTGTCTTCTAGACAATATCCACACATAAATAAATCCCCATCATAATTATTGATACATTATTTTACAAAATGGTGAGGACTACTAAAAAACTCTCTCTAGAACCTTCATTCCATACCCCACTAGTACTCATTACATTCTCGCCTCCCGAAAAGAAAAATGGAACAACAAGGAAAAGGGTGAGCTCAACTAGCTCAAGTAAAGAATATTATGACTAAGATAATATACAACAAATTATCGTTAGTCTTCACGGGGAAAAATTTAATAGAATACAATAGACAACAAGTTTGAGATCAATATTCGCAATGAAATAATAATTCATAGAAGAGTTACGTAGAGAATGAAATCTACTATAATCTATGAATTTAACGATCCATCATCAATATTTTATCCCCGTAACATTAATCAATATTCATCTCAAATCAAATATTCATCTTTGCACTCTACAGCCAAAGATATTCATCAATCGATCATGTTCATCTCAACACTGTTCATCTTTGCACTAAAGGCCAAAGATATTCATCGATCGATCATGTTCATTTAAACACATTCATCTTTGCACTCTGGCCAAAGATATTCTTGAAATCATTCATCTTGCACCTTTCTGAGGCCAAAGATATTCAATAATATCATCATTTAAGACCGAGGATGATGAAAATATATTTTAAAGAAACGAATCCGATTGAAACAAAATGACAAGGATTAAGGATTAAGGATTTAGTACTTTTTTTTATCCATGTCCAACAATACCTCAAAAATAATCATAGTGGTGTAAAATTCAAGAATGATCAAAACATGGATACAATCAAAGCTAGTATCAAGAATAGATATTTTGGACGAAAAGAAGAAATTTTATTTTTCGATGAATAGTGCAGATATCGTGAATAGTCAGAGTACACGTGAATAATAACTCAGACACCAAAAGATAGAAATTCCTGAAAAAAAACATTTTCACGCTTTATAAATAGTACTCGTGAATAGAACTTCGTGAATAGTAACTCATGAATAGTAACTCGTGAATAGTAACTCATGAATAGTAACCCAGGACATGAAAAAGTTCCAAATTTGATAAAAAGTTCCAACCAATATTTCAAAGATAATGATATTGAAGAAATAATATCATTTGAGAAGAAAATAACATCCCTTACCTCAAAGAATCAAGATCCGGAAGGAAGGAAAGGTCAAGTGATCTTTGAATGAAACTTGTATTTGAACAAAGAACTCTCAAAGTATCTAAATACTCACAAAATACGCTCAATAATATAGAGAGAAAAGAGAAAACTTTGTTTACGGTGTGATTTTCAATTCTAACTTAGCCCTCTATTATATAGAAAATGTTAGCCCTTGAAAGCGGACTTAACTGCAACGATGGCTTTTTACTCGCTACTATTGCCACCCACCACATTTGAAATAAAATTCAGCACATTTTTCACCAACCACAAGTGGGGCCCACCAATTCTAGAATTTTCCACCAAAATCATTTATAACCTAATTTACGAATCAGTCACCTCTTAAAATTCATAATAAATTATACGCTCATTTTTAACGGTTCAAAATTTGTGGACATATACTCAACTTATATATGTATAACATATCCAAAAATTACAATGATCCAAGCGGTCGGATTAAATATTATAACTCACACAATAAAGTCGTAATAACACCGATTTGATCTTTTAATACCTCCAATCCATAAAAAATACAAATAAACATCTCAAAGATTAATTCCTTCATTAATAACCACATAAATAAATCCATCATTTATATTCATATAAAATAAATATTTCCTTATCATATGAATCAATAATTATTCACAAATAATATTCTGTAATCACATTTATGACAACCCGATCGCTCCCGGAAAGAGGGGCTTTTCGATAAGGATCTCTCCTTCTTGGCGCCGCAATTAGGTGACCAAACCTCTCCTTAGAGCAGAACTTTCTAGACATTGCCAATAATGTTATCTAATAATATTATTCAAATAATATGAATTATTGATCCGATAATGGGAAAATCATGCGATGACAATTATTGAAACAAAGAATAATATAAAATACCAACGCAAAGAATTATTGAATCAATAAAATAAAATCTTTGAACAAGATTAATTCGTAACAATTATTGAGTAAAGGCCTTCTACGTAAGAAAAAATAATTGATGCAATACTGGTGTCTCTTGTTCAACAACGCGTATTAGTGTGTTTTAACCAAGGGTATTCAACAAAGATAATTGGTAACAATTACGCCGTTATTTTTAAACAACTTATATTTGTCGTTTTCCTCATCCAATCGCTTTCCGTTATGGGGCCCACATGGCATGGTCGCTACTGCCGTCGTGCGAATATTCCCAAGCAAAGATTTAATATTCCACGACCAAACGAATATTCCCAAACAAAATGAATATTTTATAACCACTTGCTTATTTTGAAATATTTGCGTATTTAACCCTTAACTATCCACATTAATCAAATCAACCCTTACTATTTCAAAATAATAAATAAAGGAAATTCCTTTTTATTTAAAAAAAATTTCGGGGTCTTACACTGCGTATACAAGTTATTCCAACAGAATAATGAAGAATGGAATAACAAAAGTTCTCTTCATGAATACGAACGAAATAATACCCCTTACTATAATAATAATAATAATAATAATAATAATAATAATAATAATAATAATAATAATAATAATATCCTTTATGAAAGTACGACAATTATATCCCCTACCTTAAAAGAAAAGTATTAAAATTTGGTAGAGGCGAGAATATACTTGAAGAAAACTTCAGACTACGTTTCAAAGCTTTCTTAAACTCTAAAGAAATAAGCTCAAGATTATAGAAGAAGAACTCTCTCTATAGTTTCTCTCTACAGAGTTTCAAATAATTCGTAAGAAATAATGAAGGAATGAGCTTCTATTTATAGAAAAATGGACGATATAGTAACTAACTCATGAACGGTCAGATTGATTTACTTTAATCTGACGGTCCATATTTAAAGTAAAATCTTTTAAATAAAATATAATATATTCTATTTATAATCTAATAAAACGAATAACTTTATAAAAGATTTTACTATACGCATTACACTATGCAAATACTATGCATAATAAAATATAATATATTCTAATTATTGTCTAATAAAGCAGATAACTTTATAAAAGTATTACATTTTTATATAAAAGATTTTACTATTAGCCTAATAAAACGAATAACTTTATAAAAGTATTACATTTTATATAAAAACTTTACGTTTTATTACATTAATAATACCAATAAAACAAAAGCGGTGACTTATCACATAAGCATCAATAATCAATACCGTGTATTTCTTATGCAACCAATGCGTATTCATCGTACTTTTTTAACAGGTGTTTCAATTGATTAACGATTTTTCCTTAACGAGGTTTTTTCCCATTAGGTTTTTCCTGGTAAGGTTTTTAATGAGGCAGCTTTCAATGCGTATAGTTATACAATAGACATCCAAGGGGGAGTGTTATAAAATTTGTAACTCATGACTCTTTAGTTTTGTAATTTACGTACGTACCTGATATTCGAAGAGATGAGAATACCTTGCTTTCTTTTCGGATTGTACTTTCCCTGTTATATCCTCTATATCATGATTTTTCCATTGCTCATCTCCTGTATAAAGTCTATTATCTTCTCTATGTTAAAAGTCCACCAATAATGTTTTATCCATGTAAAATAAATCAACAGTTCTTGTCCACAATCATATGAATAACTCATAATCATAATTGTGGTTCTAAATTCCTCTTCGCAACCAGGACGAAGATAATTTTCATCACCTATCTTCACCTGAAACATCAAAAATCATGGTTATACCAAATCAGAATTCCTGCTCATAATCATACTAATAAATTCGTCTTTGCACTACGGCCAAAGATATTCATTAATAATTCATCTTTGTACTACATGCCAAAGACATACAACTGTTGTGACGCCCCCCCCAAAAAAGGTATACATCACCCATCTTGAGTCGCCAGATACATGGTATAGAATTCAAATACAACTTAATAATACAATTGTCGTACAATACGACAAAGCATAAACTGTGAGTTTGAATACAAATATTGCCTACTAGATAGTATACAAACTCAAAAGGAGTCCTCATTACAATTATTATCACACTATTTCTCAGAATAGTGAGGACTACTAATTCACCATCTAGGACCATCACTATGTTCCCCGACTAGTCCCAGCTACGTTCTCATTTCCTGAAGAGAACAATGAAAGAAAGGGTGAGCTCAATTAGCCCAGTAAGAAATATTATGACTAAGATAATGCAGAATAATTTATCGTTAGCCTTCAAGCAGTGTTAAAATGATAAAATATAATAACTATCAAGTTTAAGCTGCGGTGACGGAACAAGCAATCCATTAGAAAAGTCAGTAGGAAATAAAATCTACTATCTTCTATGATTTAAAAGGTTTTCATCACTTTTATCATTTGGGACTCAAACAATAAATAATCCACATCATCGAATCACACCCACACTACTTCTGACCGAGGATATTCTTTAAGTATCATGACCACGAATTATCCATGCACTGACTAAAGATAATCATGTTTTCATCAACGGTCCTGATCATGCCATAAAAAACAATTCATCTTTGACTACTACCAAAGAGAATCCATAGCCATAATCATACCAAAAGCGTCCATCAATGCACTACGGGCCAATGAGGACTTTTTCTACATCATTTGTAACATTACGGTTATGATTATATAAGAATAATCCCCGGTCATAATCATACCAAGTCCATCTATGCACTTCTGGGCCACAAATGACTTTCAACAAAATATAAACATGAGGATTATGACAATGATATAAGAATTCAATAAAACAAGTTCAAGAATTAATTTTTCTAGAAGGCGATAACGTCCAAATTATCAACATGATCTTTGCTTTGAGAGTAAAATTCAAGAATGCTCGGAAGAATATTTCCATGAAAAGATCTTTGGATGAAGCGCAAATATTAAGGATATTCCACTAATTTCATGGAGTATAAGTCAAAGTTTTAAACCATTTGAGTATAATAAAGAATGGAATAACAAAAGAAATCACCATGCATGCGATAAACCGCTGACAAAAAAAGTTATTCCAACAGAATAATAAATAACGGAACCCGGTCCCGCCAGAAACGCATACAGACGTGATATTCAACATAATAATAAAGAATGGAACCAGTCCCGTGGCGTAAAACGCATGCAGACGGGATATTCAACAAAATAATAAATAACGGAACGGGGTTACAGGCGTAAAACGCATGAGATAGGATATTCCAATGAATAATAAAGAATGGAATATTAAAAGAATTTCACCATGTATGCGAAGACTTTGCATGTATGAGTTATTCCAACATAATAATAAAGAATGGAATAATGAAGAATTTCACTTAGTATAGGGTAGCTGGCGTATCTGAGTTATTCCAACGAATAATAAAGAATGGAATAATGAGTTCTCTTCATAAATAAGAAAGAAAGTGTACCCCTTACGAGTACAACAAATAATATTCCCTACCTTTAAAAAAAACTGGATACTGGAATAGTGAGGTAACAGACTTCTTTTCTTCTTTCTCTCTATAATTTCTCTCTATAATAATTGCTCTAAAGCTTTTGTGAATTGGTGAGAAATGAAGGAAGAATGAGCTTCTATTTATAGGAAAATATAGTTTCGATAATTGCACGTTTTGGGGCTCGAAATAATACAGTATAATACCTCCAACTTTTCTTTCATTTTTAATTTATTCCTGCAAGTATTATCAAATTTACACCATCTCCCCTAATAGTAAATAATGTGAATCAATAGTTCTAGACATGTGAAAATACGAATTACAGTATAGTACCTCCATCTATACCTCCATTTTTAACTTAGTCATGCAAGTATTATCAATCTTGCACCAACTCCCCTAATAGTAACAAGAATGTGAAACAATAGTATACACATGTGAACAAATAGTTATAATCATGTGAAATAATAGCAATCAATTGCTCATTTATCCGAGTTAAATACCCGATTGGTCAAAATAACCTCCAGCATCAATTTTTATCGAAATAAATGTCGATTTTCACTAACACAAATAATTCCAACATAATGAAATTATTTTTATCAAAAATATAAATATTGAAATTTCAAAGTTTGACTTTTCCCGAAAAAGTCAACAGTTGACTTTTTGACCAAATAGTAAAAACCGGCAAATTTTGTGTTTATAGTCTATTTTTACTAATTTCATCGTTCCGGACTCAAATATCACGTCCGCGTCTCCAAATTCAACCCCGAGCACAACTTCAATATTAATAACATTCATCATTAATATTATAACTCATAATATTTATCAACCAGGTCATTCCTAGGAAAGAGGGGGCTTTCCAATAAGGATTCATCGCTATTGACGCGCAATTAGGTGACCAAACCTCTCATTGACAGAACTTCTAGACATTGTAAATATTTTAATTTAATAATATGAATAACTTTGTTATCTCAATTATTGACTTAACAATATATCATATAATGCAGATGATACTGTGACAATAATCGAATCAATAATATGAGAGATATGATGCAAAAATTACTATAGCAATAATTTAGTATAACTGAGTGACTTCTCACGTAAACATCAATAATCAATACTGCGTGCTACTATATAACCACGGCAGTACATCGTACTACTTTTACTAATGAGTAGTTCAACAAAGATAATCTGTAAAACTTCCGCCATTATTTTTAATAAAATACTTTTGTCATTTTCTCAATCCGATAATAATTCCGTTTTGGGGTCCACCAATGATTATGTCGTCGTACGGATATTCCCCGACAAAAAGAATATTCCCCGACCAATCGAATATTATATAACAACTTGCATATTTTGCAAAATTTATAAATACTACCCACAACTATAATATTATCTCAAATTCACACCGTAATATTAAAAAAAATATTTCGAGAAAATTAAATCTTTATTCATAAAATTTGTGATTTTACAATTGTATTTTAGAAGAGTCAAACATGATATCTACTATATTCTACGAATTAAAAGTGTATAATAAATATTTTATCGCTGAGACTCAGCTTAATAAATAATCCACATCATCGAATCACCCCTGCACTACGGCCAAGGATATTCGTTAATATCACATCCATGAATTTATATTTCATCGCTGAGACTCAGCTCGATAATCAATCCATATCACTGAATTATCCATGCACTACGGCTAAAGATATTCGTTAATATCTCGACCACGAATTATCCATGCACTACGGGCTAAAGATAATCGTGTTTTCATCAACGGTCATGATCATGCCATAAAAAAATTCATCTTTGCACCCTTGGCCGAAGAGAATCCATAGCCATAATCATGCCAAAAACTGTCCATCAATGCACTACGGGCCAATGAGAACTTTTTCCACATCATTTGTATTATTACAGTCATGATTATACCAAATACTCCCTGGTCATAATCATACCAAGTCCATCTATGCATTACGACCAAAGATGACTTTCAACACAATATAAGCATGAGGATAATAGCAATGATATAAGAATCAATCAAATGAGATAAAGGATAAATATTAAACATTTATAATCTAATTTATCCATGCTCAATAATAACCAAATGTTATCAATCACTTAATAATCTAATAATCTAATATCATTAATATTATAATAATATTTTAATCATTTCTTAAACTTATAAACAATTTATTTCAATTGTTTACACTTTATCAAATAATGCATTTAATCATTCAAAAATGCCATACTCATAAGATTTCATCATTAATGATCAAATCCCTCATCAAAAATTTGCATATACCCTATATAGGATTCTTAAGCTATAAAATCTAATTTTCCAATTTTATTACTTCACATAACATATTTAATTCATTTACTCATAACTAGTTCATTTTCATGAAAAATACTAAATCAATCCCAAAAATATTTCTTTTCTGGGATTTAGCAGAATATAGTCTCATCTTGAACATATATTTTTCTCAGAATTTTTAAAATTCATTTACTATTTTTCATATGGCTAAAACTGCCGAATATTTAGACATTTATCATAAGTTGTACTTTTGTCCAAAATTTCCGAAATTTACAGGGTATTCTCCTGTTATATACATGTACTCCCAATAAAATTTTCACCCATTTTGGAGTTAACCAAAAAGAGTTATAATAAATAGTCTTTTCTCATAAAATCCATAACTTTTAATCTATACATCCAAAAATCGCCATTTTTGGACACAATCTAGAAAACTCATCAGATTATCATTTTAAATTTTTCCAAAATTTTTGAGGGTCAGAAAAATTACGAAACTGCCCCTAGCAGAAACTCCTTTTTAATGAAAATACTATTCGTATGAACACGAATGATCATTTACTATGCATGCGGTAATCTCTACATAGACATGTTATTTTCAATGTAATAATAAAGAATGGAACTGGTCATGCGTAACGCATACGCACAAGATATTAAACGCGAATAATAAAGAATGAAATAATAAAAGAATTCACCGGGCATGTGATAGAATCGCATGACATAAAAGTTATTCCAATGTAATACTAAATAACGGAACCAGTCCCACAGAAAACGCATGCACGAGGATATTCCAATGTAATAATAGAGAATGGAATAATAGAAGAATTTCACCATGTATGCGATTAGATTGCATGATTAAAGTTATTCCAACATAATAATAAAGAATGGAATTATAAAAGAAATTCACCATGTATGCGTTATTTAGATGTATATGCATTATTCCAACATAATAATAAAGAATGGAATAATAGAAGAATTTCACCATGTATACTAGAAGTCTGCGTATCTGAGTTATTCCAATAGAATAATGAAGAATGGAATAACAGAAGTTCTCTTCATGAATACGAACGAAATAATACCCCTTACTATAATAATAATAATATTCTTTACGAGTACGACAATTATATCTCCTACCTTAAAAAGAAAAGTATTCCGACTGGTAGGCCGGGAATATACTTGAAAAAAACTTGCATTACGCTCAAAGCTTTCTTAAACTCTAAAGAAATACGCTCAAGATTATAGAAGAAGAACTCTCGCTATAGTTTCTCTCTCTAGAGTTTCAGCGAATTCGTAAGAAATAATAAAGGAATGAGCTTTTATTTATAGAAAAATGGACTGCATAGTAACTAACTCATGAACGGTCCAGATTGATTTACTTTAATCGACTATCCATATTTAAAACAAAATCTTTTAAATAAAATATAATATATTCTATTTATAATCTAATAAAACGAATAACTTTATAAAATATTTTACTATGCAAATACTATGCAAACACTATGTATGTAAATACTATGCATAATAAAATATAATATATATTTGGAATCAAGCCTAGTTGATGTTTAGATTATAAATTATATCTCTGTCAAACCCTAAGTATATATTAAGAACGACAACGTTCAGTTAGAAAACCCTAATACCATATTTGAAAATCGTAATTTCAGATTTCGAATATTTGAAACACTAATCGGGGAATATACCGGAGAATTATAATGCTCAAGTGATTTAAATTATAAGCTTAATAGGGTAAAGCTTAATTATTTAGCAAACCCTAATTTTCAAAATTTGAACCTTAATTATTCTGTCTGAAACCCTAAATCGGGATATTAAAACCCTAAGTGGGAAGCTTGATGTTAAGTATAGAGTTTCTATGTTATTAATTATAAGTATAATTAGGGATAACCCTAATTGATTTATTTGAAAAGCCCTAATTTCTAATATAGAAAACCCTGACATGCAATTAGAGAAAACCTAATTATTAACTTATAGAGTTTAATATTAATTAGGAAGCCTTAACCCTAATTAGTAAGCTTGAACGAGATTAGTAAACTTTATTGTAATTAGGAAACCCTAATTTAAATTAGGAAACCTAATTTCTAAATTGAAAGATTATTTTCTATGTAAAATCCTAATTAGTGGGTTATAAACTCTAATGACCAATTATGACCCTAATTGCTAAATTAGCAATTTTAATTAGGAGATAATAATCCTCAATAGCAAGATTGAATTTCGTGATTTGGAAATTCTGTTATAATTATAGAATCCTAATTGCAATTTAGAAAATATTAAATTTCTATTTTTGAAACCTAAATTGGAATTATTAGAAATCAATTTGTCAAAACCTAAAGGGTTAAACCCTAAACCCTAAGGGTTGAAACCTAATGATTATGGGAAATTACCAAGTTGCCTTGCACTTTATGAGCCAAATGACCAAAATGCCCTTTTAGCATTATTTAATAAGATAACTTCTGTAGGTTGCCATAACTTTAGTTGGTGACCAACCTTTGCTAGGCATGTGGTCTATGTGCTAGCCTTTAATAATCCACCATCAACCATCTAGCATCCTATAAATACATTGGACCTAAGATCAAAGTTCAAAAGTAAACAAAATTCACTTACTTTATTTTTTCAAGCTAGCCAAACCTTCTCTCTCTCTCCCATCCGAAATTATAGAGTGAGAGTGACTAATAAGCTAAGCCAAGACCATGTGTTAGCTTGCCAAGAACAAACACCAAAGATCAGATTCAAAAATTGAGCATTTATGAGGTATAAACCCTAATTCTAGAAATCCTTAGATCTGTTGTTAGATATTATGATTTTATGTTTAAATGTGTAGTATGTAGTATATATTAGTGATCTGGGTTGTAATATCACAGATCCATAACACTTAGATGCTCGAAATTGATGTTTTTAGAAATCTGGAAATGCGGGAAAAAGTGGCTACATAGTAGAATGTCGAGCCCATAGATTCATATGTGTTAGTTTTTGTTGTGTTTAATGTTATAGATCTGTTCTCTATTATATGGTCTTTACACTGGAATTGGAATCAAGCCTAGTTGATGTTTAGATCAAAAGATATGAGTAGTCAAACATGGTTGTGGGTCATTTATTTTCGGAATCTGGGCAAACCCATTTCCAGATCGCCTCGACAAGCCTTTTAGTAGTCCCAAATCTTCATCTTTGTTAATGTTACTTACCATGTTAGTGTTAGATCTTGATAGTATGACATGTGATCTACACATCAAAGTCTTTATGTCCACCAGATCATGATCGGGATCGATAATATTCTTTGGTCAAACAAAGATTGACCGATCGTAGGAAGAAAATCGAAAACCAGTTGTTCATCACCCGTTATTTTTTTCGGACTTTGACCAACTTTTATATCTCAATTTTGATGTTTTTATGTTGATGTAGAGTAATAAAGTTCTACCTGTCATATGGGCTACACACGATGAAACCTTTATATTGCCTGAAAGAGAACACAAAACACAAGTTATAAGAACCCAAAATAGGTAGCTTGATTCGGTAAACCCATAATCCTAAAAGCGATCTCGATAAGGATTTGTGAGGCTTATATCTCTCCTTTGATCGTGTGTTTATAGCCATGAACTTATAATGATATTGTAGAATTACATTTCCACTACACAATCAATGTCTTAGATTTTCCAAAAACCTTGTGATTAATGAATTATACTTGGTCAAACTTAGACACCAAATGATATCGAAATTTGGTTTGGGCTCAAGAACACCTATAATGACAGTTACTCATCGATATAGGGCCCTTTAGTGACACTTAATTTTGAAAATTGAATTATTTAATTAAATAAATAGAAATAAATGGTTTTAATTATTAAAAATACATATTAAATTCTAAAAAATTATTTTAAAGTTCTAAAAATAGTTTTTAATTAATTGGAGTATATTTGAAAATATTTAATATTTTGGAATATAAATGGTATTTATTTATTTAATTATAATATTAGATAAATTATTTAAAAATGGTTTTAATTCATGAAAAATCATGAAAAATTATATTATGGTGTTAGAAAATATTTTAAGTTATTTTTGATGACTTTTGATATTTTTGTGATGAATTTCATTAATATTTATTATTAATGGTAATTAGTTTATTTAATAAATATATTAGATAAATTATTGAAAAATAGAATTAATGATTTAAAATCATATAAAAATGATTTAAGTGTTATAAAAATATTTTAAGTTATAATATATAACTTTTGATATTTTGTCATGAAAATATTAATATTTTAATATTTATAGCAATTATCGGATAATGGATTTGATTGTTTAAAAATCATAGAAATATGATTTTAAGATATTAAAAATACTTTGTGATATTATAAATATATTATAATATTATGTTATAATTTTCATTGATATTTGGTATTAAATTAATATTAATGATCAAGGAATAATGTGGTATTTATATTAATATCGCTTATTGATTTATGTTTAAAGGAAATAATAAAGTATTGAAAATACTTTGAGATATTACAAATATGTTATAATATTATGACATGTGTTTCATTAATGTTTAATATTAAATAAATATTAATGATATTAGAATATTTTGGTATTTAATTCATTTAAATACGATATTAATGATTGAAAAATTATGATAATGATATTAATTATCTGAAAATTATTACAAGTTTATGAAAAATATTTTGACTGATAATATAATTATCGAAGGTTATTGTTAATTGTTTAGGCAGAGTTTAATTGAACTTAAACTTGATATTTGTCCGATTAGACCATCGGGATAATTGAATGGTGTCGGTTTCAACTTAGACTTAAATAGTCTGATTTGATGCTAAGTCTTATGTGTTGTATAAACTGATAGGATTATGTGATAATATGTTTAGGTTATTTTATACTGTGATGATATTATTCTAATATTTGGAGATCGATTATTATCATTTTAGGTCTTGGATAAAGCTAAGTTATATTTCAGATTATCAGTAATCAACGATTGAGTGCAAGTTTATTTTTCTTAACTCTACTAAGAGTGTTTCATTCGATTATGCTTATGGTTAATCATTCTTGATTGCCGTAGAATAGAATTGTACTCTGTACATCTTGCGATGTATAAGTCGGTATGAAAAGGTCGATCACCTTCATTACCAGTTGATCCAGATATATATTGTTCATGTTTAAGACTTGTTCATCGAAAGGTTTGTTCATGCTAATTCACAACTACATTGTGAATTATAGCCACTTATTATTCAAACTCTTTCAATCATGATATATCCTTAAATTGTATTTAAACTTGTTGGGCGACTTTCATGCTCACCCTTGCTATATCATGATAAAATATTGCAGATAAAGACGAATGCTTCGGATACAAGGAAAGTTAAAAAGCAGTTCAACTTAGAGTTAATATGCGCGATTAGATTTGTAATAGTCTTGTATGATGATAATATCATGTGTCAGATAAGTTATGAAATGTGTATAAGTTATGGTTACTCAACCTTGGGGATAGTGTATAATATTTAATGTATAAACAATTTATGTTTATATCTTCCGCAATAGTAGTAGAATGATTGAACCGGATCCGCGGTGATTTGGGGCCCGGATTCGGGGCTCTCACATCATCTGCATTATATTTATTATTATTAAATTAATAATTGAGATGACAAAGTTACTCATATTATTATTTGCAATATTGACAATGTCTAGAAGTTCTTTCAAGGAGAGGTTTGGTCACCTAATTGCGCGCCAATAAGAAGAAATCCTTATCAGAAAGCCCCCTCTTTCCTAGGAACGACCTGGTTGTTAAATATTGTGAGTTATAATATTAATGATGAATAAGTTGTGTTGATTAACGATGAATTTGATAGTTCTATTATGTTGAGATTATTAGTGTTAGTGGAAATCGACATATATTCCGATGATAATTGATGTCTGGGGGTTATATTGATAAATCGGGTAATTTATCAGATAAATGAGCAATTAATTGCTACTAATTCACATGCTTATATAACTATTTGTTCACATGCGTGTACTATTGAATCACATTCTTGTACTATTAGGGGAGTTGGTGCAAGATTGATAATACTTGTATATGACTAAGTTAAAATGGAGGTATAGTTGAAGGTACTATATCGTAATTAGTTTTTCACATGATTATACTATTGAGTCATATGAATGAACTATTAATTCACATTATTTACTATTAGGGGAGGTGGTGCAAGTTTGTTAATACTTGCGGGACTAAATTAAAATTGAAGAAAAAGAGGAAGGTATTATCTTTGTAATATTTGAGCCCCAAGCGTGCGTAATTATCGAAACTATATTTTCCTATAAATAGAAGCTTATTCTTCCTTCATTTCTCACCAATTCATAAAAGCTTTAGAGAGCAATTATTATCTGAGAGAAATTATAGAGAGAAAGAAGAAGAGAAGTCTACTACCTCACTATTCCAAAGATCCAATTTTTCTAAGGTAAGGGTATTATTTCTTTTCGTGTTCTTGAAGAGTTATTGTTATTCCATCCCTTATTATTACATTGGAACATCCATGCATGCGAAATTACGCATGACTGGTTCCGTTATTTATTATTCTGTTGGAATAACTTGTTTATGCGAATTACCGCATACATAGTAAAATTCTTCTGTTATTACATTCTTTATTATTTTGTTGGAACATCTTGTCTGTGCGTATTACGCATGACCTAGTTCCATTATTTATTATCCTGTTAGAATAACCTGTCTGTGCGGTCTATCGCATGCATGGTGAATTCTTCTGTTATTCCATTCTTTATTATTCGGTTGGAATATCCTGCATACATGCATTTACGCATTTGATTCGGTTCCATTATTTATTATTCATTAGAATAACCTCATGCATCGCGGTCTATCGCATGCCCGGTGAATTCTTTTGTTATTCTATTCTTTATTATACTCGGTTTGGTTAAAGTTTTGGCTTTTATACTCCATGAAATTAGTGGAATATCCTTGATATTTACGCTTCATCCAAAGATCTTTTCATGGAAATATTCTTACGAGCATTCTTGAATTTTACTCCACAAAGCGTTATCATGTTGAACAATTTGGACGTTAATCGGTTCTCGGATAAATTAATTCTTGAACTTGTTTTATTGAATTCTTATATCATTGTCATTATCCTCATGTTTATATTATGTTGAAAAGTCATACGTGGCTGTAGTGCATAGATGGACTTGGTATGATTATGACCATGGATTATTCGGTATAATCATATATCGTAATGTTACAAATGATGTGGTAAAAGTCTTCATTGACCCGTAGTGTATTGATGGACGAGTTGTTGGCATGATCATGACCATTGATGAATACACGAATATCCTTGGCCCGTAGTGCATGGATAATTTGTGGTCGTGATACTAATAAATATCCTCTTGGTAGTAGTCTGTGGGGATGATGTGGTTTATTTATTAAAATTTGAGTCTCGCCGATAAAAGTAATGAAAAACCTTTTAAATCATAGAAGATAGTAGATTTTATTCTCTACTTGATTTCTCTAATGGATTGTTTGTTCATTGCAGATTAAACTTGATGTTTGTTATATTTTATCGGTTTAACACTATGAAGGCTAACGATAAATTATTCTCGCATTATCTTAGTCATAATATTTCTCATCTGGGCTAGTTGAGCTCACCCTTTCTTTCCTTTGTTCTCTCGTGAAATGAGAACGTAAAGGGAGTAGTCGGGGAGCTAGAGTGGCGGTCGAGATGATAGCATTAGTAGTCCTCACTATTACGTTAAATAGTGTGACAATAAATGTAATGAGAACTCCATTGAGTTTGTATATTGTCAGATGATAATATTCTTATTAAAAACTCTTAGATTATATTTTTTTCGATATTTTACACGATCGTTGTATAATTAAGTTGTATTTGAATTTTGTACCATGTATTTGGCGACCCAAGATGGGTGATGTATACATGTTTTGGGGGCGTGACACACATAATGCTCACATACACTCATATACATATTGTGGGCCCCTATTTGACATGTAGGGCCCGCAATATTCATGTGTGTAGGTGAGCATTAGATTAAAATTGTCCATACCTGAAGGCACGATGTAACGCAAAATTAGATTAAAATTCAAAAAATACAACATTACCTAAAGATTTTTTGTAACTTAAAAAAACTTGCAATCACACATAACAATTATCATAATTCACCACACCACCACAATAATTAATTTTCTTTTAAAAATAGATATTCAGAAAAATCTAAATCTGATTACAAAACATACAAATCATCAATAACAATTTTCATAATTCATCACACCACCACAATAAGAATTAATTTTATTATTATTATTATTATTATGATAATAATAATAATTATTATTATTATAATTATTAAAATTCTTTTTTATTATTATAATAATAATTATTATTATTATAATTACTATTATTATAATTATTATTAATTATTACTATTACTATTACTATTATTATTAGTATAATAATTATTATTATTAATACTATTATAATAATAATTATTATTATTATTATAATTATTAGTACTATTATAATAATAATAATTATTATTATTATTATTATTATTATTATTATTATATTTATAATAATAATTATTATTATTATTATTGTTATTTGATTTGAACGAGAAATTTTAGGACTAAATTTAATTTGGATCATAATTTTTAATGTGAACTGAAATATGAGTCTTTACTGCCGGAAGAATTGAGATGAAATATGTGAAACCTTCTTGTGATTTGTCAAATGATCGACCACAATACTTATTGACAACAAATTTGATCTCTCTCCAAAAGCTCTCATGGGTTCCAACAGCTTTACAGGATCAAAAAGACTGATAGATTTGGGCCAACAACTTCGTCTCTATAAACCAATTCCCCCTTCTTTAGAAAAAAATTTCCAATAAAGACTCAGGAAACCAAAACTCTCGGGACAAAGTGGTTTCTCAAGAACTAAATTTGAATGAAGAATCTAAGACAAACCCAGTTGCCAACAAACCTAAAAGACTCAGACCCAAAAGAGCTGCAGTTCTAATTTGTCTCTTTGAAGGTGAAAAAGAAGAAGCTGATCTGCGAGTAATTCTCACAAAACGATCCTCAACTCTTTCCACTCACTCTGGTAAGAGTTATTTTTATTGTAATAAAAATGATAAATTTGGTGTTCAAATTGTTTATTAAAAGTTTCAAAATCAGATTTTTATTAGTCGGTTGTTTTTTGATTGCAGGGGAAGTTGCATTGCCTGGAGGGAAACTGAAGAAGGAGATGCAGATGACATCCAGACAGCCTTGAGGGAGGCAAAGGAGGAGATAGGCTTGGACCCTTCACTTGTTGATGTTGTTACTGTTCTTCATCCCTTCATAACTAAGGTAAATATGTTTTTTAGGGATGTGCTCCTCAAATTTACAAGCATAGTTTAGCCTTTTTATATTCTGATTTTCTAATAGTATTCATATTGGGTTTATATTCTCTAACCTTCCCATTTGCCAATATTTTTTCTTCCACAAAAGAGTCCTACCTATTTCTTTCGATGGCGGTTTAAAATGGCATTGCAGTTGTTTATCCTCAGAATTTCACTATCAGGACATCACTACAAAACTAAACACTTAAGGTGGGGTTTGGTTTGTGGAAATTGTAAATCAAAATGTCAAATCAGTTTTAATTATTGTTGTCTTTTATGACTTATTACATTACAGATGTAATAAACTAATACATTCATTGATGGGGGTAATGAAAAACTTAGAAATTGATGCAATACATTACGCTCGTAATGGGCTAATACATATACTAGATGAACCATACAAAAAATATGACAAATCAATGTAATAGCCTATTGCATTACGAAGCTATTACAATTGATTTGACGTGAACCAAACGCTACCCAAGTAAATTAGGAGTAAATATGGAATAAAGATATATTCTATTTGTACTCATTGTGTAATTTAAATTGTTAAAACGTTCAGAGAAGATTAATTGAGAATTGACTATGGACTATTTATCACATGCGCGAGAAGGAAAAAGTGAAATTTTAAAGAAAGGGAAGTGATAATGTGCTTCATATTTTTTCCATTTGTGCTCCACAGCTAAAAATAGAGCAAAGTTTGTTCTACAATGTAAAGCAAATGGAGAAATTATTCTATTCCGCTGTGTCAGTGGCTTTCTTTCAGATCTAAGTATCTAATTATGTTCTTACCTTTACCTAACTATTTGTTTCAGTACGGTGTAACAGTAGTTCCAGTGATTGGCATACTGTATGACAAGAAAGCATTCAATCCAGTTCCAAATGCTGCAGAAGTGGAAGCAATATTCGATGCTCCGCTAGAAATGTTTCTAAAGGTTCCTCTCCTAAATCTGTATCTTTTCGGCAAAAATAAACCTCACTGGTTTTAATAACTATATAATTAATGCTGATGAATTCAGGATGAAAATCGAAGAGCAGAAGAATTTGAATGGATGGGAGACAAATACTTGCTTCATTTCTTTGATTTTGAAGCAGAGAATAAGAAGTATGTGATATGGGCTTTAACTGCAGGGATTTTGATAACAGCTGCATCAGTTGTGTACCAGTGTCCGCCGGCTTTTGCAGTGCTGAGACCTAAATTCTGGAGTGGAAATCACCAATGCAGATATTAGCATTGCCCTTCTTCATAAAACACCATTATATGGAAGTTATGTAGAGTTCGACTAAAGATACTAACCACGGTTTTGAGTTTCTAGGGATATATGTATTGGATTGTAAACTGTGTAATCTTGTATTAAATTCAGATTCTATGCCTATTTGTTGTTTTGTACCTGCATATTCTTCAAGATGAATGATAAAGAGTACAAACCAAAATGCCTGCTTCAGTTTGGTAATTGTTTCTGTTCTCATGTTTTTGGAGAATTTCGAGCATGAGAGAGAAAATAATTCAATGTAAAGCTTGCTAGACGAGTACATGTAAACTGTATACAGGAGATCATTTTATCTGTATAAGGATAAATATTATTTCAGATGTCCTTTCTTAATATTTTCTACAGAAATATACTCTCGATAAATGTTAAGAAAGGACATGTTTGAATTGATAGACAAACTTTCAAAACCAAAGTCACGCTTGATAGAGAAGTTGAATTTCATAGTATATTCAATATAAAACCCGGCTGCTAGAGTACATGTCTGAACGTCATCTGCCCAGTATTACAGAAAACAGCATGACCGTTTTGAATAAATCAAATCTACCCAAAAATTCGGAGTGGAAATGAATTAAGTAAAGATTGTGAAGCAAAAGTTACATAAACAAGGGTCCTTTTATTCCCTCAGGTGAAAACCTCATAAAATTTCTCAATGACAAGTACACCCGAGTCAATCGACTCCAAGGGATCCTTCCGAAGCCGGTGTCTCAAGCAATTGGGGATAACAGTAGCGATATCCTCCGGTTGTACTTTGTCTCTTCCTTTTAGAGCAGCTAAAGCTTTTGCTGCCCTATTTGTCACTATGTCGCCTCTCAACCCATCAACATTAAGCTCAGAACAGACCTTGGAAATTTTGACGCGAAGTTCATGATCAATCTGAACAGAAGAAAGAGAGGACCGAGCTGCTGTAATTTGCTCTTGGAGCTTCTCTTGCTCAGCCAAGTATGATCCCCTGAATTCCTTTGGATTTCTATCAAACCGAGCTCTCTCCTCGACAATTTTCACTCTCAGCTCCGCATCCCTTACAGTCCCCACTTGAGCATGCATTCCGAACCTGTCAAGAAGTTGTGGCCTAAGTTCCCCTTCTTCAGGATTTCCTGAGCCAATAAGAATAAACCGAGCAGGATGAGATATCGAAATCCCTTCTCTCTCAACAGTGTTCCATCCCGAGGCAGCAGAATCCAAAAGAACATCCACTAAGTGGTCATCCAAAAGATTAACCTCATCCACATAGAGAATTCCTCTGTTAGCTTTAGCAAGAAGGCCGGGCTCAAATGCCTTCACACCCTCAGTTAGGGCTTTTTCAATATCGATGGTCCCGCAGACTCTATCTTCTGTAGCACCCAATGGCAAATCAACCATGTTGATTTTGGTTGTCGTGAGAGGAAGTTCCTCACCTTGAATTATTTTCTCACGTACTTCCATGCCCATAGATTCTGGATCTTCTGGATCTGAGTTAAATGGGTCGCCAACTACTACTTTGATCTCAGGAAGCAAATCTACCAATGACCTAACAGTCGTCGATTTTCCCGTTCCTCTATCACCCATAATCATGACACCTCCAATCTTGGGATCAATCACATTCAGTAGAAGACATAATTTCATCTCATCTTGTCCTACTATAGCTGCAAATGGATACACTGGCCTCTGGTTTTCCTTAGCAAGCTTCTGGGCCTGAACATTTTCGAGGAGCTCACAAATTGTTTTCCAGTAAATTCAGTTATATACTTTCAAAGCTTTTACTATGTCATTTTCATCACATTTTTTCATAAAAAACAAACTTTTGTTATACAACACTTTAAAACTAAGCTATGACATTATTTTATCACCAAATTATGTCAAAGTATCCCCACGTGAAATCAGACCCAATCCTTAACAAACATCTTGAATGCAGCCTCAGCATTCTTCAATTATACAGCAAAACCATCAAATTCTAGGGGATCAAACTTAAAGAAACGACCAATCAAATTAACTATGCACTTATAGCTATGACATCAAAATGGAACTTGGATCACAACTTATATGATTAGAATATACCCAGATTACGAAAGTTATACCTGCGTTTGGGCAGGGCTGATTTCAGTGGCGACATTGGAAATTGAAACATGAAACCGGGACCTTCCTTTCTTAACCGGAACTCCAATCCCTCCATAGAACTTCCTCCCTTGACTCTGCCCTGTAAAAAACACAACTTTTTCAACCCTAACACACAACTATAAGTCTGCTTAAAACCCCCATATTTCTATCTTCATAATTGACCTCTAAGAACTAAAATCAAGCATTAAGAACCACAATAACTGACTAATTTAAACTGGGTTTGTCTAGAATACACCCAAATCCAAGAATGTAAGCTTAAAAACATTAAATTGCATTGATACTGAACTGGGTTATATGTATATTATTAACACGAATAACTAACATCAATAAGAAAGTAAAAATACCTGGAGATATGGAGATGGGATGAATCGAAGCTTTGGAAGAGTGAGAAGAAAGGGTTCGAGAAGCCAAAAATGCTGCAGAAGAAGTGCCTATTACTCCAGCCATTGGTCCGAAATATTTGTTTGATAAAGAGGAGAAGAACTTGCTGAAAGAAATAAAGAAAGCTTCAAAAACTTGACATTTTGGTGGTGTATTTGGTTACTGCGCTGCTTTTTGAAGATAAGTGGATAGATTTCCATTAGAATCCTCCTAAAAGGTTGTTGTCCATAGGATATGATAGTGACTAATCTCCAATTTTACCCTAAACTTTAACTTTAAAATCAATTTACACCCTAAATTTATTTTGAATTATATACATCCTAAACTTTAAGTTTCAAAACAACATGCACCCTCTATACCCATTACATCAAAATAATTTGTACTCTAAATTTTAGTGCAAAAGGTGCAAATTATATTGAAACTCTAAATTTAAGGTACATTTAATTTAAAATAAAATTTAGAGTGCAAATTAGTTTTAAAATTAAAATTTAGGGTACAATTTAAAATTTAGTCCTAATTAGTAAATTGGGACCAAATTCTGTTCCACAAGCTAAAGTTATACTCATGTTCATATATGAGCGTATATAGTTTTGTCAATTCATCCAAGACTTTTACGCATTTTATATATTTAGTTTGGATAGAAATTAAAATTTTAGTGACACTCAACAAATTTCATTAATCTAGAATAAACAAATAAAATTAAATAAGAATGTTTAAATAAGTATATACCAAATGTGTTAGGCAAATCTTTTTTCTTGTACTGAATCCGTGTAGGTCGATTACAGTCTAGAAAAAGTGTTGGGTTCATTCTCCTGTTTGTCATCTAATAACGTTAAAGCAACAACTATAACAACTATGATAATTAGTAATATTTGTTTAGTTACTTTTTGATAATTATAGTTATTTATACTAAAATAAAAAATATATAGTATTGTTATGAATAACTATATTTTTCCTAAAATTAGTCATTAAAGTTAATATTGAATATAAAATCATCAAAACAGTTAATATTCAAAAAAGATTTAATAAAAAACAAATATTCTTAAGACTAATCGAGTGCTATTTCATAGTGGGGAATTTGATTAAAAGACAATTTGCACATTGAAAATGTGCTTTTTGTAACGTATAACTAAGTTTGGAGTGTACTTAAACACTTTTTTCAATTTATAGTTTGGAGTGTACTTAAACACCTCCGGCACTAAGAATACTTGTGTAATTATTTAATACCTAAAGATGAATTTAAATGAAAAATGTGAATTGACAATGTGAAAATAATATATAATTGATAAAATTATTTAATATCTAAAGATAAATTTAAATGAAAAATGTGAGTTGTCTTTTAGGCTTCGAATTTTAACTCTCTTGAGTAACAAAAAATAGTTCACCAAAGAAAAAAAAAACATAGCATAAAAGGCCGCAGTTTTCGGTCGGGCGGCATCCTCTCCAAACTCCCAAAGTTTAAATCCGGCGACTTTCATTAGTCCCTCGTAGAATCTGGACACTAGACAACACAAAAATGCGCGCGTTTTCTTTCTTGGAGGGAGTGGAATTTTCAACATTCGGAAATTAAAGAACATAGCCAAACCAATTGAAACTGTGAATTGTACTAAAAACTGAAAAAACATACAAAAACAAACTTGAATTCTCACTCCCCAAAGGCCAAAATCCAAACTTTTCTTTTCCCCCTTCAAAACAAACCCATTGCCCTCCCCCCCCCCCCCCCCTACCCTACAAATACCTCTAATTTCTCCTGCTTCTATGTTCCAATTCACCTTTCTCCCTCCCCCTTCTCTCTCTCTCTCTCTATATATACACACACACATACATATACTCTCTCTTAAACACCCTGCAATGGCCATCTTTTGTATTTGTGAAATCAATGGAAAAGAAAACATTCTACCTCCCTTATCAGAGCCAGATTTCACAATTCTTGAAATACCCACAAAAAAGAAAAGAAGAATGAGAGCCCCACTTGAGGACATTACCAACATCTTCTTCCCAGCTACTCATTCAACACCATTTCCGAACAACACAATCCCTCTTCTCTCTTGTCCCTGTTTGGTCTGCAAATCAAAGCACCAGAAAAGAAGGGCCAAGGCTGACCTCGACTTTTCACCGAGGAAGAACACTAATTTATTGTCTATAAGGAAGGGATTTAGATAAAATAAAAAATCAACCTATTATGTTTTAGTATTTTCGTATGAATTATTAGTATGTGATACAATACTTGGCAATAAAACAGTTAATTTCAGTTTCTGTTGTGTCCTGCTCCACTGCATTTTTCTTGATTTGTGATTGAGGTCATGCATTAATCTTTTATGGTAATTGATTACCCAACTCAATCTTATGTGTAGTTTCCTAGATGTTGGGAACTTGTGACTCATAAATATAGAAGCCACTGGAAAAGGGCTAGTGTTATGCGTAGCGAAACGGAACGAAGCGACGCACTAGCTTTTTTAGGGTTGCACCCAAGGTCGCGGGGGGTGCGGGTGGCGAAGCCCTCATGGTAGCGCGGGGTACGCTGCGGTGTGCCTTGGAGCAGCGCGGGCTGCACTGGGTCGACGTCACAGATTTTGTGGGTTGTTAATTGGAAAGGGTATTATGGGTAATTGACCATAATATGAAGTAGAGTTGGAATATGATTAGTAGGTATATATACTATCTATTGTAAAGTCTTATGTAACCAAGAATTCATCAATAAACAATAAGCCGCTGCCTATAGAGTACCTAAATTGGGGAACCACGTAAATCTCTTGTGTTCTTCGTTTGTGTGCGTGTGTGTGATCCTATAATTCTAACACTAGACAAGTTCAAATGATTTTGATTGGAGGCTTGAAGGCTAAAGCTGTGATATATAGGAATTTATAGGTGTTTGAGATGAATAAATTAACTCGGATGGATTTGAACTTTACTGGAAACAGGATTACATATGACCCTTTAAACTATCTTCTGTAAGTTGCTTTTTAGGGACTACAAAGGAACTCAAAAATAGGGTTCACGGCAACCTGATTTAAATATCCTGAAAATTATTATTCATTTGATCATGCTTTGACTTGGCTGGGTTCGATTTATTATTGTTGAGCTGGAATCACGAGCTGTATTGTCATTTTATAATTTCAAGAGACCAATATGGTCCTAAAATCTTTGAAGCTTTACCTTTGGCATTTTCTCTAATTGCTAATGGAGTATATAATACTGGAAGAACTTTTGAGGTAGGAGTTAAGATATGACGAAATATCTAGTGAGATTTTATGTGATGCAAGTGCTAATTTTGGTCTGCTAGTATTTGCTGAGGTTCTAGTCAAGACAAATGTTCAGGTAGCTCAATCAACAGGCTGATTTTTGGTTTGTGCGGTTGGAATGAGCATTGGCCTGTTTGAACTAAGCTTAGAAAAAGCCAGTTGAATTTGGTATGGTTAACCTTGGCTTCTTCTATACAATTGCAAGCGAGAGTAGGTATCATTGAAAGCTTAGTTGAGGCGCCTTCACGTCTTTGAGTTCCTTGTAGTGATATGCTCCTTGTTTATCAATTTATATGGATACAAGAATTCAGCAATTTGAACTCTATTAGATTGGGTTATCCTAGTCCACCATGTTCCTCTAAACAAAATCAAGATGAAAGACGGTGAATAATGTTGTAAAATTTTGTGGCAGTGGATTTCATCAAGGGTTCCAATTTCAATTCCTAGAGCATTGGTGGAGCTCTCATAATGCTTATTAGGCAGCACTTTGGCCGGCCATTCTTTTCAGTGGATTCTTCCGAAGTTTTACAATAGAATATAAGGGGAAGGACATAAAGTTATTAGACAAGGGTCTGTTTTGTTTGGAAGAGATAAAGAGGAGCTACTACAGACAAGTAAATTTGCAAGTATGAGAAGAGATATATTAAGTGGTAGTAGCCTAGTAAGAGTGTATAAAGAAGCCAAAATAAAAGCAATAGGAACTATAGTAAAGGTCACTCTTCCCTTTTTACTAGACCCAAAAAATCGAAATAAAGATAAAAGTATATACAGAGAAAGTTTCCATTGGAGTAGGAGTACCAGGTATACATGTTGTCAATTCGCATGCTTTGGGTCGGTTTTTGTTTTCTAATGATCACCAATTAGAATAATAAAAGGCAATCAGCCGGACGAATAAAACAAGGATATATGAAAATTCAATTGTGTACCTTGAGTTATCCTTTCCACCCACTTCCAATTTTTTTTCTTTCTGGAATTAAGCTCCTTGATCTTCTATAAATAGCAGAACCTCCTAACATTGATCACCCACAGACCAATCATCCTTACGAAACCTTAAGAAGAATATATATATATATATATATATATATATATATATATATATATATATATGGCTAGCTTGAAATTTCAGGTCTGCCTGCTACTGCTCCTGATAATGTTTTCAGGGTCTGAGACCCGCCCTCGCCCTCTTAGTCCTTCCATCCACAAGAAGAGCCTTACCAGTCCATTTCAAGCAGTGTTCAAAAGTGCTATGGAAATGAACAAGAAGCAGTATATTCCCCAGAGATCCAGCCCTGGGGGACCTGACCCTCAACATCATTAGTAAACACATGCACTATGTCAAAATTGTATGAATCTATGTAAACCTGTTTCTTATACAGATACTTGTATACCGGCCCAATAAGCATGTTGGACCACTTCTAAAATGTTAACTTATTTAGGCTGAGGCTCTACCATACTTATTAACTCATCTACACTCGCAACAATTCTACCTCTGACTTGTACTGTTCTTTAAATAATTTCTCAATGTTGCCTTCTGGAATGTACGTGTAACTGAGCTCGATGACTTGAAACTAATTTAATCCTCTCTTTGGGTATGGGTAGGCAAATATAATTATTAAAAAAATGCTGCTAAGAGTAGGCAGTGTGGATAGAATAATCTAATTATTTAAGATAAAATTAACTAAATAAATTAACACTAAAGAAAGATGCAATAGATAAGTGTTGTCGTACAGTTTCAGGGATAAGATAAGTGATTAACAATACCTTAATTTTGATTTAAATATTCTTGGCGGCGCCCTCCATTAGTAACTATTGTGTATGTATGTATGTCACAGTCAGTTGATATATGATGGGGTTTATTCAGAGCCGCAAAGCAATGTAAGAATATTAAGGTGGTGTTTGATTGTATCTTAATATATCTTAACTGTTTATTTTTTAATGCATGTTAAGAGCCTATATTTTTGCATTAAGAAATCCTCTGAATAGTTTAGACTCATATTTGTATCTTAATTATTCAGATAACTTCTTAAAACAAATATATAGGTTTTTTAAAAATATTAAAAAATAAACTATTAAGATACATTAAAATACAATCAAACATATCTCTCAGTCTACTTTACTTTCTCCTTTTCTTTTTCCTGAGAGACTTAATGTTCTTACATTATAGATATTATTTCTTGTTTTCTTATTTTCTTATTTTATTTCAGGATCGATGATTTGTCAAATTTATAAGCCTACACTTGTAGGTCAAGAAGTGCATCAGTTTTGTTTAGAGCCTAGAGGGAGCATGAGCTATATTTACATAGCAGGGAGTAGATTACTTTTACTACATGAAAATTAGTGAGGAATTAAAAAAAGAAAAGAAAAAGAATTTTAAGTCAATACTAAGAACAATGCATAAGCACAGGGCACTTCCTGAAATTTTGGTTCAGGGTGAAAAATGAAAACGAGACCATTTTTGAAACATTGTCTTCACACAAAAAAATATGTAAAAATAAATAAATAAAAAATATAAGTTGTATCAAAAAAGTTTTTTTCCAAATCTTAAAACATAACCGTTCGACTACAACAAAATATATGAGAATACATTCATTGAAAGATACTTCTAGTATTCCTAGAGCCAAAATTTTTAATCAAATGTTCAAAATTATATATATATATATATATATATATATATATATATATATATATATATAAATTGGGGCCCTTCTGACCGGGGAGCCAAGGCGATCGACCCTCCCGCCCGTACTCAGAAATAACCCTGTATAAGCAGATTATGTTGCACGTATCAAGTACTAAACAGTTTGTTATTTATTTGATCTGTTATTCAAGAATCAGTATTTCCTATGTTTGATGCCATAGTCAAGTTTAGTTGGAGCATAGCTGAACATCAACCTTTTCAGATTTTTGCTGGTGCTCATTTTGTATGCTTACAGTCAATAACCATGTAAATCAAATGAAGTGAATGCAATGCTGTCTATAGCCTTGATCCTTTTCCGTTCACCTTTTGTCTAGCCAAATGCATAATCACGATCATCTCATTTCACATTATTATGTAAGCTGTTTTGCATGAAAGGTTGAGAAATTTCAGTTTTCAGAGACCTGGAGAACATGAGGTACTTTCTCGAGTCGAGACGTGTATATATATATATATATATATATATATATATATATATATATATATATATATATATATATATATATATAGTTTTGATTCTTTCTTTTATCTATATAACTCACTTTTACTTTCATTTGATGCTCCCAAAAGTAAAGAATAGAATGCACGAGTGATATAATTTATACAGGTTGCTATTTTTAAGTGGATCAAAGCAGCACAAAGAAGCAAAGTTTGATGCATGCTTCTTAGCATGGTGGTACGGTGGTACCTTTTCCTCCTCCTCCTCCTTTCTTTTTTGATTTTATTAATCTTGTCTTTGTCATCCCCTTTATTTACTCCAATTGAGTAGGATTAACTATCAAAATGCCTAACGAGATTTACTAACACAGGGGAAACTGAGAATTATCCTTTTAAATTTATAATTCAGGAGATCCTTTTAAATCCTAATAGTTCAACTTTTGAGGAAAAGGAAGCCCTTGAGAGCTGTAATCCTGTAAGCCATATAATATATATGCCAACCATTTTGTTTGTGCAATGCCAATGGGATCTAAGGTTCCATAAAAACAACATGCATAGCAGACGATTAATTGTGATACAGGATGGGTATATGGGTATATACATGCAGAAACTAGTACTGTTCAAACAGATTTTCTGTTTAGTAATTTTTTTGGCATAGTTTTCGTTGTTGAGCTCCCAATGCAAGCTCAACTAGTAAACTTTTGCATAAATTCGTACTGTGCAGACGAGGGATATTATAGCAGAATATGAAATTGTTATTTTGCTTTCACACTGGAAATTAATGATCCTTTAACTTCTGGCTTGATTTCAACTTTTAAGGTAACTAGCTAGTAAAATATTGATACATTAGACCCTTTTTAATTAACATGACATTATTTAACTAGTTGAATTATTGTTTTTAATACTATATCCAATATATATATATATATATATATATATATATATACCATCCGGATCTTAAGCTCACCCCTTATCCAACTCACCCGAGCTCATCTCCCTTTAGCGACGGACCCGGTGACGGTTCCTTCGGCCATACAACCGTCGTCTATACTTTTAGCGACGCTATATGTTGTCCGTCGCTAAAAGTATAGACGACGTTTGTATGACCGAACCGTCGCCGGTTCCGTCGCTAAAGAATGGTAAACTCGATTGAGTTGAATAAAAGTGAAATTTTCAGAATCTGTAACTCTATATATATATTCCTTGATGAAGACGTTGTCCTCATCTCACAGAACTAGTTAACATAAACATTACATTATCTTTTAAATTTCTTTTGTGTCACTTACATACTGCATGCAGCTTCTCTTCTTGTTATACTAAGCTTATCCATTTTCAAGGTAACATTTTGATTGAATATTATTCATCTCACAAATGGAAATGGGCAAACTACACTTTTATTACATCAAATTATATTAATTCCGAGAAATAATAAGTTATAAAGTTTCATCCTCCTCACAATTCGAGCCCTAAATTAATTGGACTTACACATCCGTTACATCAAGTACTTAATTTCACACAATCTCCCCCAATTTAAATTTTTAGCTTAAATGTCGAAATACCATACCAGAATGACAACCTGGTAAGACCCTAATGGGTTTTAAGCTTTGATCGTAGTTAGTTACAATTGACATGTTAAAAAAAACAAATTTAATACATGTTGGGTTATGATATTTCTCTTCTCTGGGCCGAGTAAATTGGGCTTACTCATTTAATTAGTCTATTGGGCCTCTATTATTGAACCTTGAAAGTCACTGGGCTATTTAACCTCATGGGAACCGGTCGGTTCTTTGGACTAACCCATCGATATTTTAATATCTATTACTTTGACTTGTAATGATGAAAAAGCATGGATTGTTGATTAGACAGCACCGCCATGCATTAATGTGGATGGGATCATAACTTACCAGTAGTAGAAAGCAGATGACCAAAAGTAGTAGATAGACTACATGCGTTCGGTGCAGACCCATCGGATCGAAAAATGTCGGGACGATGAGTGGGTGGTACAGAATCAAAGCGAAGAGAGTATAACCTAACAAGGAAGTCTTCACAAAGAAGTACGTTCTCATACACATTCAAAATAATAATCACATACACATAACGGAGATTTATTCTTTTTCTCTCAATACACTAGACATTACATCCTCCATTGTTAACCTTGTGAACACGATATCGACTCTCACGTCGTCGAGCTATCCCCGACTAGACGGTAGTCCAAGCTTGTGGTGTTTATCGTGTTTACTGTGCAGGATCAGAGCGTCTTACGTGATTGGGACGTGGCAGAGGATCTGGCGTTAACATTGGCGCTAGAAGGAGGGGCAGAGTTCTAGTGTCATTGAAATTTTCAATCACAATTGTTTAACCTACTTCGGAAGATGATGAGGAGTAGGGATGGTACACCAGAAGGGCAGGCGATGGTTGTTAGCTCATCACTGCCTCGTGTTTCGGTAAAGGATCGTCTGGGTCCTTCTAAAAGTACTCACGAGAGCACGGCCTCTAAGCATAATTCAGGAGATCTCCGTCCAAGATCCATGGTGGGGCTACTAAAGTTGGTTTTCAATGCTAATAAGGAGCGTGATCATGGTCGGGGGCGGGCGGAAGGCTCACCGACCAAGACTCATCGTCGAAGTGGTCAGGAGGACAGAACTGCCAAATTGGCGAGGATGACAGACGAAGCAGATAAAGCCTTGGAGGTTACATAAAGCGAGAGAGAAGATATAGCCGAATGAGATGCTTGGTGGCGGAGTTAAAGGACAAAGCATCTAGCCGTGTTCATCAAGAAAAGCGGAGAAAAGCATAAGAGAGATGCCACGACGAGAAGGTAAGGAACCGGAGCATTTCGCACACGTGTTCAGAGATCGTTCTCGCAGTAGGAGGAGATCGAGGAGCAGAACTCCCGTGGCCTCGAAGAAGGCACTGATGGTCGTTGGTTCTCAGCATCGCGACGACGACGCACGAAGCAGTGTCGAGGAGATCGTGCGTAAACCGGAAAAAGAGAGTATGCAAGCATGACCATTCTCATCATGAGGATAGAATTATACGTCAGAGTAGATCAAGAAGTCCCACAAGGGCAACGGGATCGGCAGGAAAAGGTCGATCCACCTAGAGACCGAATGTCGTTCAGGAGAGAGAGGTCTCCTCGCGACCCGAAGGTGTTGATTTTCTGGTAAAGGAGTTGAAAGATCTCCGAAAGCAGCTAGCTGAGGTCCAGCAGGTGAAGGACACTCCGGGAAAGAAGGCATCCCCTTTTTCCTCAGATATTCTCAAGGAGAAGGAAGATATCACCAAAAAGTTGCCTCGTATGGAGAGTTACGATGGGTCCGGAGATCCTTATGACCATAGTCAGGCGTTCGACCAGCTGATGGACTATTATGACTTCACTGATGCTACCAAGTGCCACATTTTTGTCACAACGCTGAGAAAAGATGCGAGACAGTGGATGGGGACTTTACCATCGGATTCGATATCCTCTTGGACCGAGCTTTTGATGATAAGTTCCACGACGCGTTTGGGAGCAACCGAAGAAGGGGAAAGCCTACGGGTTCTTTAGCACAGATCCGGCAGTTCACCAGTGAATCTTTAGGCAGATGTAAAGAGGTTCAGAGAAGCGGTTGGTCAGGTGTCCGACCTTAATGATCTCCAGGCTGTAGGTTTGTTCCGAGCGGGCTAGATACGGTGAAGTCCAGAAGTTGGTGAAGAAGTTGATGTTCCACCATCCGAAAAGCTCGCGAAGCCTTTGACGGTAAGGCTATATTGTTGTAGAAGAGGCTATGAACAGCCTGGAGCATCCTTCTTCGGACCAATTAAAGGAGATAAAAGTTTACAAGGCCGAAGTTGATCAGAGGAGAATAGGGGGGTATAATGATCGGTCAGAGGGCAGTTCGAAGAAGTACAATAACTCATGGAGGCAAGGAAGCAGTCGTCCACCTGTTTCTGCCCCGAAGGTTAATAAGGTCTACACCAAACTTAACACAGATAGGTCGGTGATTTTGGATCAGATCAGAAACCAACCTTTCTTCGAGCCACCTCGTGATAATTATAGGACAGGATAAGGCAACTCTCGTAAAAACTGTGGCTATCATCAAGCCGCTGGCCATGACACTAATGAGTGTTGTAATTTAAAGGATTTCGTGGAGAAGAAGATTCAAGGCGGCTTGTTAGTTCAGTACGTGGCCGAGAAGGACCAACAAGATCAGCAGAATATCAACCGTACTGTTCAGACGGTTCAAATGGTTCCATCCATCCAAAATGCTCCAGTACCACCGCCAAGGCACGTCATCGATGTAATAACCGGTGGATGGATCGTAGGAAGTTGTTAGGGAAGAAGAAGAAGGGCTTACCTTGATTGGCCATGTATCATGACAGATGCTCCCCCGAAGATCGAATGAGACCATTCCTGTGAACCGTCATATCATTTACGGATGCAGATTATCTTTCGGAGCCCATCGAGCCACATGAAGGGGCATTGGTGATCACAGCACAAGTGGGCTCGGTGGAT
Source organism: Panax quinquefolius (assembly GCA_020205615.1). Taxonomy (NCBI): domain Eukaryota; kingdom Viridiplantae; phylum Streptophyta; class Magnoliopsida; order Apiales; family Araliaceae; genus Panax; species Panax quinquefolius. The sequence continues at coordinate 96,860,773 of CM035174.1, read as the reverse complement.
GTGAAACGCATGATGATAGACAACGGGTCTTGATGTGGATATTCGTATGCCCATGCTTATCGGAGGATGCATCTTGATGGGCGAAAAAAATGGAGGTCGGGCGGGAGGCTCCTCTATACGGTTTAAGAACGATCCAAATCAAAGTTGCGAGCACTATTGAACTCCCAGTTATCTTCTAAGACAAACACCTCAAACAGTAGAAATAACGTGTAAATTCTATGTTGTGCATGTAGATTGACTGGCCATAACGCCATATTGGGAAGGCCTACATTGACGGCTCTCTCAAGTCATGACCTCCATCCCTCATTTCAAAATCAAATTTCCCACGGTAGCATGGAGTAGAAGAGGTGGCGGGAGACTTAGATCCGCCCGATAATGTTATCGGAATGTCATATTTCTTAGGAATGGGGTCGTCAAAGCGAGAAAAAAAGATGGCAATTGAGATCGAACCCTTCACGAGAGAGCACTCGAGCGGGTTGGTAATCCTGCAGGGGGACGGAGGAGATTGAGTTGGTCATGAAAACCGAAAAAAGGCGGTGAGGATTGGTTTGGTCTACGTAACCTCTTCGGACAAACCTTATGGAACTCTTACTACTGCTATACGGATATTTTGCATGGGAACCACAGGACATGCCGGGAGTTAGCCGAAAGGTAGCTGAGCATAGATTGGAGGTAGATCCTTGAAGAAGTCGATTCATCGAAAAAGCGGATCTTTGCGCCAGAAGCGATAGAAGATCATTGATGAAGAGATTGCTGAAAGTCGCTAGGCTGGCGACTTCATCTATGAAATTGATTACCCAGTGGATAGCGAATGTGGTGTCAAGTGCGTAGCGAGAATGGAAAATGGCGGGTTTGCATCGACTACACCGATCTCAATAAAGCTTATCTGAAAGATTTTTATCCTCTGCCCCATATCGATCAGCTCATCGATGCCACTTCGGGGTATGCATTACTTAGCTTTATGGATGCTTTTTCAGGTTATCATCAAATATCCATGTGCAAAGAGGACATTCCAAAGACAGCGTTCATTACACACCGTTTGGTGTACGCCTATAAAAAGATGACTTTTGGCCTCATAAATGTTGGAGCCACCTACCAGAGAATGATGAACTTCATCTTCGACAGGCAGTTGGGAAGAAACATGGAGGTTTATGTAGATGACATGATCGTGAAGAGTATGCAGATTCAGAAGCATTTGGACGATCGGAGGAATGCTTTCAGATCCGTTATATCGCTAATCGAGACTCAATCCGCCTAAATGTACTTTCGACCTTGGTGCGGAAAGTTTCTAGGTTATCCGGTCGGTCGAAGGGCATCGAGGCCAACTCGAAAAGATCCGAGCCATTCTTGATATGAAGACTCCTTAGTCGTTCAAAGACATCCAACGTCGTGGTAGGATTGGTAGGAGGTTCGTCGCCAACTTGGAGAGATGCCTTCCTTTCTTTGACAAATCTGTAGGAGAATGCGAAGACGTTTCGAGTGGACTTGGTGTGAAGACGTCTTCCAAGGCATAAAGACATATCATCTTTCCGCCTCCTTTATTGGTGAAGCCTACCCCCAAGAGAGACCTTATATTTATACCTTGCAGCAAGTTCATTGGTAGTTGGAGCAGTGTTGGTTCGGGAAATCAGTGGGAAGCAGCATCCGGTCTATTATGTCATCACGTCCTGCGAGATGCTGAAACCAGGTACCCGAATATTGAGAAATTTACTTTTGCTTTAATAATTGCTAGTAGAAAGCTTCGGCAATATTTTCAAGGTCGACTCCTGGTCATCTACACGGATCAGCCATTGAAGAATGTGATGGGCAAGCCAGAGGTTTCAGACAAACTAGCAGCATGGACTATGGAGTTGTCCCAATTTTTCATTGAATACCATCCCCGAACCACTATCAAGGGTCAAGCCTTGGCCGATTTTATGGTGGAATGTTCGTTCACCGAAGCAAATCTTTGAGTTGCAGAGGTCAATAAATCGATCGGCGATTGCGATTCTTCAATGAGGTCGAGAATGTTTGGACGTTGTATGCAGATGGATCATCTGCAGTGACTGTTAGTGGGGTAGGAATTATTTTGACGAGTCCGGAGGGATTCAAAGTTCAGCAAGCCATCAGATTCGGGTTTAAAGCGACGAACAACGAAGCCGAGTATGAAGCAGTGTTAGCAGGTGTCCGATTGGCAAGGAGTCTAGAAGTCCAGAAGCTGATCATTTATAGTGATTCTCAGTTGGTCGTTAAACAGCTGTCGGGAGATTATGAAGCTCGTGGGACCCGGATGATCAAGTATCTGGCAGAATTAAAAGATGACTTTGATGATTTCGCCATTATGAGTTTCAGGGCATAGAGCGTAACGACAATTCCATTGTCGATGCACTATCGAAGCTGGCCACTTTGGATGCAGATGTTTTTAACGGATCGGTTTATTTGGAAGTTTTGCAGCAGCCGAGTGTTCAGCACGAAGCGGTGATGTGTATCGAGCGATCTAACTGCTGGATGACTCCCTACATCGAGTATTTGGCAGATGGCGTCCTTCCTTCAGATCAGATGTTGGCAAAAAAGATCAAGTACAAGAATGCCAATTTTGTTCTTATTGATGGGGATCTTTATCGATTGGCATTTTCATCACCATTGCTGAAATGTCTGGTTCCATCTGAGGCCGAGTATGCTCTTCGGGAGGTTCACGAGGGTATTTGCGGTGATCATATGGCTGCCAAGTCTTTGGCTTATAAAGTACTTCGACAGGGATACTATTGGCCTATAATTTTCAAGGAAGCTACAGAGTATGTCAAGAGATGTGAAAAATGCCAGCTCAATAGTCCGATCTCATTATCGACCACCGGAAGAGCTATATTCGATTTTATCTCCTATACCCTTCGTTATGCAGGGGTGGATATATTAGGTCCGTTGCCTAAAGCTAAAGGTCAAGTCGACTTTTGTCATAATTCTTTATTGATTACATGACTAAGTGGGTAGAAAGCGAAACCACTTCGGTTAATAACGGAACAAGAGTGCTTGAAGTTCATAAAAGAGTCCAGTAGTGTTTTGTGGCGCCCCAAAATTAGGTATACATCACCCATCTTGGGTAGTCGGATACATAGTATGCAATTTAAATACAACTTACTAATATAAGCATAGGTATGCAATACGACATAAGCGTGAGTTTAAATACAAATATTGTCTACTAGATATTATACAAACTCAAAATGAGTCCTCATTACAATTATTATCACTATTTATTTCACGAATAGTGAGGACTACTAATGCTATCCTCCGGACCATTACTCCGTCCCGACTCGTCCCGGCTATATTCTTATTTCACGAGAGCGGTGAAAGAAAGGGTGAGCTCAACTAGCTCGGTAAGAAATATTATGACTAAGATAATGCAGAATAAATTATTATTAGCCTATAACAGTGTTAAACTGATAAAATATAATGAACATCAAGTTTAACTACAGTGGAACCAACCAATCCATTAAAAGAGTCAAGTAGAAAATAAAATCTACTATCTTTTATGATTTAAAAGGTTTTCATCAACATTATATATTTGAGACTAGAAACTTTAATAAATATTCACATCATCGAATCACCCCCGCACTACGGCGAGGATATTCTTTAAGTATCACGACCACAATTATTCATGCACTACGGGGCAAGAATAGTTGTGTATTCATTAATGGTCATGATCATGCCAACAAGCGTCCATCAATGCACTACTGACCTTCGAGGATTTTTATCACATCATTTGTAACATTACGGTCATGATTACATAATAGAATAGTCTACGGTCATAATCATACCAAGTCCATCTACATACTTCTGGTGCCACAGATGACTTTCAACATAATATAAACATAAGGATGATGACAATGATATAAGAATTCAATAAAACAAGTTCAAGAATTATTTTATCCAAGAATTATTAACGTCCAAATTGTCAACATGAATCTTTATTTTGTAGAGTAAAATTCAAGAATGATCGGAAGAATATTTCCATGAAAAGATCTTTGGATGAAACGCAAATATCGAGGATATTCTACTAATTTCATGGAGTATAGAAGTCAAAGTTTTAACCAATTTGGGTATAATAAAGAATGGAATAACAAAAGAAATCACCATGCATGCGATGAAGCCTTGCAGGCGAGTTATTTCAACGAGAATAATAAATAACGGAACCGGTCCGGCGTAGAAACGCATGACAGGATGTTCAATGAGAATAATAATAAAAGCGGAACCGGTAAGGTGTAAAACACATGCAGGATGTTCCAATGAATAATAATAAAGAGCGGAACCGGTCAAAGGTGTAAAACACCACATGACGAGGATGTTCCAACAGAATAATAATAAAGACGGAACCAGGTCCGGTGTAAAACACACAGACAGGATGTTCTAACAGAATAATAGAAGAATGTCACCAAGTATAGGGTAAACCGCGTATACAGGTTATTCCAATAGAATAATAAGCAATGGAATAATAACAGTTCTCTTCATGAATAAGAAAGAATAACACCCCTTACGAGTACAACAAATAATATTCCCTACCTTAGAAGAACTGAATATTGGAAAAGTGAAGTAGCGAAAATACTTTTCTTCTTTTCTTTCTCTATAGTTTCTCTCTCAGAGTTTCAATGAATTAAAAGAAATAATGAAGGAATGAGCTTTCTATTTATAGAAAAATTGAGGGTGGCTCTTGGTCTTAACGAATGGTCAAAATGACTCTTGGTAATATTGAAGAGACAACTACTATTTGCGAAGGGGTAATTAACCTTTGGAACACCGAAGAGGCAGTTAACTCTTGGTAATATTGAAGGACAACTACTATTTACGAAGGGGTAATTACTATTGATTGAAGGTAATTACTATTGGCGAAGGTAAATACAATTGAAGAAGGTAATTACTATTGGCGAAGGTAAATACTATTGAAGAAGGTAATTACTTATTGACGAAGGTAAATACTATTGGCGAAGGTAATTACTATTCACAAAGGTAATTACTATTCACAAAGGTAATTACTTATTGAAGAGACTCTTAGATGATGACATATGGGCCCCCATAAAATAATCAAACTTACCACAAACGTCTCATAATGCAGACTCTTTATATACATCGAGGATTGAATAAATATTACCACAAATCATTTTATTTTTAATCAACACATTTTAATCTTTCAACAATTATTAATCATTTATAACGTCGTCTCAATTAATAATATAACATATTATACTGATGATCTTTGTGACAATAATTGAATCAATAATATAAGAGATATGATCACGGCAATTCTTTATGCGATAATTAAGTATAGCTAAGTGACTTCTCACGTAAGCATCGATAATCAATCTGCAACCCGGCGTATTCTTTGTACTGCTTACCACAGGGTAGTTCCACGGTTTTAGCGGTAACACCTCGTAGTTATTTTTTATAGAAAGATAATTTGGTAGTTTTCAACTACGATGATACTTAGCAGTAACACCTTGGTAGTTATCACGAATATTCCCCACAGAAAGATATTCCCAGGCAAACGAATATTTTATAACAACAACTTACTTGCAATATTTATAAATGGGGTATAACATTATAATGATTTATTCCATAATATTCAAAAATAATAATGCGAATAGAAAATTCATCTTTATTTATAGAATATTTGAGGCGAATATTTTTACAACCTAATGCTTTTATGAAATTTATAAATATTATTTGGTATAACATTTACGGTATTCGAAATTAAGGATACCTTGATAAATTCATATTCTAACTCCCAGTAAATGATTTCCTCCATTGATTCTTATTGTATTGATTATTGAACTATCTTAGTAAAAGTGAGTGAAGTGCGTTAGCGCTGCGGTTTGATTCGGTTTGATTCCATTATTGTCGATTAATAATATGAATTATTATAGCGATAATGACGTTTTGTTTTATTCGTATTATTAACGTAATAAAAGCGAAACATCTTTTATATAAAGCAGAATACTTTATTAAAGTTATTTTATAAATAAAATATATTATATTTTATTATGCATAGTGTTTTGCGTAGTAGTATTTTGCATAGTGTTGCATAGTGTTTGCATAGTAAAATGTTTTTATATAAATAGAATATATTATATTTTATTTAAAAGATTTTGCTTTAAATATGGATAGTCAGTTAAAGTAAATCAATACGGACCGTTAAATGGATTAATTACTATGCATTTATTTTCTATAAATAGAAGCTCATTCCTTCATTATTTTCTTACAAATTCTTTGAAACTCAGAGAGAAACTATAGAGAGAAAGAAGAAAAGTATTACGCTACTTCACTTTGCCCGATATTCGGTTCTTTAAGGTAGGGAATATTATTTGTTGTACCGTAAGAGGTGTTATTCTTTCTTATTCATGAAGAGAACACATTATTCCATTCATTATTATTACATTGGAATAACTTTGTAAAAGTGGCATACCCTATACATAACTGTATATCATGACATACCTATACTTGGTGAAATCTTATGTTATTCCATTGCTTATTATTACATTGGAATAACTTTTATCACATGATTTACCTATACTTGGTGACATTCTTTATTATTACATTGGAACATCACATGTGTGTTTTAGGACACTGGTTAAAATCTTTTTATTATTACATTGGAACATCACATGCGTGTGTTTTACAGGACTGGTTAAAATCTTTATTATTACTGTTGGAATATATCTATACGTGTGTTTTACAGGATCTGGTTCCATCTTTATTATTACATTGGAACATCACAGCCGGTGTGAATTTCACGACTGGTTAGATTATTTATATTACATTGGAATAACTTTTGTCTCATGCAATATCGCATGCGTGGTGATTTCTTTTGTTATTCCATTCTTTATTATACCCAAGTTGGTTAAAACTTTGACTTCTATACTCCATGAAATTAGTAGAATATCCTTGATATTTGCGTTTCATCGATATCTTTTCATGGAAATATTCTTACGATCATTCTTGAATTTTACTCTACAAAAGCGATATCGTGTTGACAATTTGGGCGTTAATAATTCTGGATAAAATAATTCTTGAACTTGTTTTATTGAATTCTTATATCATTGTCATCATCATCCTCATGTTTATATTTTTTTAAAAGTAAATACGTGGCTTTTGTAGTGCATGGATGGACTTGGTATGATTATGACGAGAGGATTATTCGGTGTAATCATGGTAGTAATGTTACAAATGATGTGGTAAAAATCCTCGATTGGTAGTAGTGCATTGATGGGCCGATTGTTGGCATGATCATGACCATTAATGAATACCTACAACTATTCTTGGCGCGTAGTGCATGAATAATTGTGGTCGTGATCTTAAAGAATATCCTTGGCCGTAGTAGTGCGGGGTGATTCGATGATGTGGATTATTTATTAAAAGTGAGTCTCGGCTTTAATGATGATGAAAAACCTTTTAAATCATAAAAGATAGTAGATTTTATTTTCTACTTGACTCTTTTAATGGATTGCTTGTTCATTATGATTAAACTTGATGTTTATTATATTTTATCGGTTTAACATTGTTGAAGGCTATTGATAATTTATTACGCATTATCTTAGTCGTAATATTTCTTCTTGGGCTAGTTGAGCTCACCCTTTCTTTCCTTTATTCTCTTGAGGAAATGAGAACATAAATTTGGGGACGAGTCGGGGAGCAGAGTAATGGTCGAGAGGATAGCATTAGTAGTCCTCACTATTACGTGAAATAGTGTGATAATAATTGTAATGAGGACTCCTTTTGAGTTTGTATAATATCTAGTAGACAATATTTGTATTCAAACTCACGGTTTTATGTCGTATTGTACCACAGCAGTTATATTAGTAAGTTGTATTTAAATTACACGTACCATGTATCGACTACCCAGATGGGTGATGTATACCTAATTTTAGGCGTCGCGGTTAAGTATCGAGCTTAGGGATATGATCACTGGCTAAGATGTGAGAATAGTACTAGGAGGGAGAGATGGGAATACCTTCGTTAGTATGACCTACTAAGTTTATGTCTTTATTTTATTGGTTGGTGAGGAATATAAAGATAATTTGTTACATGTCGATTAACCTTTTGTTTTGTGGCGATGTCTGAAAATGACATCGAGAATGTTGAGAATATGATGGAGCCTGAGCGATCGTTGATTCACTGCATATCGATAATCGAGGATAATGTGCATCGAGGAAGGCGACAATCCTCATGCAAACAACAACTTGACCAAATGATGAATGATCGAATGTTCGGAGGCTTTATGCGATTTATGCAATGAGCAATGGCGAGGCGACTCTGTCCAAAAGCGTGGGGTGGAAACACGGAAAACTCGGCGGTCGCATTAAACAATTCAAGGAGGCTGGGACCACCGGAGTTTAAGGAGAGCAAAACCACTTACGGCGGAAGCATGGATAAAGCAGATTACCAAGATATTTGATGTCTTGGGATGCTCAAGAGCAAAAGGTTCCCTTCTTGCCGCCTTTATGTTGTTGCGGAGAGGCGGATTCTTGGTGGGAATCGGTAAAAGCGTACTCGACTTCTTTGTCTTGAAGATATCTTGGGAGAAGTTCGGGGAGGCATTCAGCGACAAATACTTTCTGAAAGTATTCGCCACATGAAGGAGGTGGAGTTTATCAAGTTGGAACAAAACAATATGGCCCAGTGTCATGATCTGAGGCAAAATTTGCGGAGTTATCACGGTTTTTCGTCCCACTTGGTGGATAATGAAGAGAGAATGGCGCGAATGTTTTTAAGAGGTTTGAAGTGGGAATCGTCGACATCTTATTTCTCGTAAATTGTGTTTGTATTAGGATGTTGTAAATAGGGCTCGATTAGTGGGAAGCGCGATAACGAGTCAGCCTTGACTAAAAAGAAGCGGTAAGCAAAATTATAATACCGGTGAGAGTAGTCATCGAGCGGTGACAACAAGCGTGGAGGAATCAGCAGGCGGATATGGTAACCACTTGGTGGTAATCGGGGCCAAAACAATAAGAATGGACATTTGAAAGCGGAGATTCAATGATGATGGAAAGGCGTCGACCTGGCACCGTTGTTAAGAAGAAGGAGAAAGACCACTATCGTATGCTTCAAATGCGGAGAGAGGACACATCGGTCAAAGCTGCGCCATCTTAGTCAAAGCGTGTTATAATTGTGGAAGAAGGTCACTTAGCTCGATTTTGTCGTTTCACAGAAGACAAATTCAACTAGGATGGAGGCACCAAAAGTAGTCGGAAAAGAAAAAAGCCGGTAGTCTGAGGGAGGCGTTTGTTGTGACCTCCCGGAGAAGCGAGGAACGAATGAGGTCATCACGGGTAAGCTTATCATAAACTCTAATGAAGTACATACTTTATTTGATCTGGGTTCTACCCATTCTTTTATTTCTCTCTACTTGCGCTCATCGATTAAATTTGACTCAGGAGAAATTAGACTTTGACTTATCTGTGGAAACTCCGTTGGGAGAAACCTTCATTACATCCTTTGTTTATAAGTCTTGTTTGGTTCAAATCGGTACCCTCACATTACTGTCGATCTTATTTCATTAAAAATACTTGCATTTGGCGTGATTAAGGGATTGATTGGTTAACTACTTATCATACAAAAATTGATTGTTTTCGTAAGGTTGTTAGCTTTCATATTCCTAATCAACCTATTATGCGAATTCAAGCGACCAAACCATTAAAATCAATCACGGTCATCTCAAGCCATAAAGCTATTCGTTTATTGAAAAGCGGATGTCGAAGCTTTCTTAGCTCATATCACTGATTTAAACAAAAATCGTCGGTTTTGAGCGATATTTCTATTGTTAATAAATTTCTGACGTATTCCAGAAGAACTTCTGGCCTACCCCAGGCGTGAAATTGAATTTTGTATCGACCTTGAACACGGTACAAAACCTATTTCAAAGCCCATATCGAATAGCTCTATTGAACTTGAGGAGTTAAAGACCCAAGCTGCGAGGAATTGTTAGACATTGGCTTTATTAGTCCTAGTACTTCTCCTTGGGGTGCTCACATTACTATTCGTGAAGAAGAAAGATGGGAGTATCGACTTTGTATTGATTATCGGGAGTTGAATCATGTCACCATCAAAAATAGGTATCCATTGCCGCGTATTGATGACTGTTTGACCCGATTGCTGAGGAGCAAATTCTTTTCAAAGATTGATCTTCGTTAGGATATCACCGATTGAAGATTAGAGCCGTGACATTCAAAGGCGGCTTCGGAACTCGATGCGGGCATTATGAATTCTAGTCGTGTCCTTTGGATTGACTAATGCTCCTCTTTGCCTTCATGGATATGATGAGCCAAGTATTGAGGAATATTTAGATCACTTTGTGGTCGTCTTTATTGATGACATCCTTATTTATTCCAAAAGTAGTGAAGATCATGAAAGCAACACTTGAGGTGACACTCCAAAAGCCGTGAATATAAGCTTTATGCGAGTTGAAGAAATCACGAGTTACGGCTTGAAGAAGTAGCATTCCTTGGGCGCGTGGTATCAAGTCGTGGAATATCATTGACCCGGCAAAGATTGAAGCTATTCAAAGTGGGAACAACCTAAATCGATGGCCAGAAATCGTAGCTTTCTCGGTTTATTTGGTTATTATCGGAGATTCGTGGAAGGATTTTCTCGAATCGCTACTCCATTATTTCGGTGACTCGAAAGATCTGAAAGTTCGGTTGGGGCGAAGAATGTGAGAAGAGTTTTCAAGAACTTCGAGAGGAGACTTATTTATTTTGTTACGACAATACCATCGGCTCGGAGGATTTGTCATCTCTGGTGATGCTTGGCGCAAAAGGTTGGGATGTGTTCTCATGCGACATGGAAAAGTTATAGCCTATGCCTCGCGACAACTCGAAAGAATATGAGAGGAATTATCCTACTCGTGATGCAGGTTAGCATTTGTTATCTTGCACTTAAAATTTGGAGGCATTACTTGTATGGGGAGAAAGTGGAAATCTTTACGGATCGTAAAAGCCTCAAATATTTCTTCACTCAAAAGGAACTCGACATGCGACAACGGCGTTGGCTTGAAGCTATTGAAAGATTATGATCATACCATCGATACCATCACGGAAAAGCGAGCGTGGTAGGTGGCGCATTGAGTAGAAGATCGTATCTGAAATGCGAGTGCGTTATTATCAACCTAAAGGCCCATTTTGTGTGACTTGCAAAGGATGGAGATAGAGTTAAAGATCGAGGGGACGCGTGTGATGATAGCGAATATCTGAGTAGAAGCAGGCTTTAATCGATAAAGTTAAAGGCTGCTCGAGCTACTGGACACGGAGGCGATCGTATGAGGAAGAAAGTCAAGAAGGTGCTATCTTAGGAAGCAAGAATCGATGAAGAAGGAATACTTGAGTCGACTCCGGACTTTGTGTTCTAACGACCACGATTTAAAGTATAATATCATGATGGGCGCCTGACACACCATTTGCAATCCATCACAGGAGTACCAAAATGTATCATGATATTCGTCGTACATTTTGGTGGAGCGATATGAGAGAGAGATAGCGTTGTTTATCTCGAGGTGTCTAACTTGTCAGCGAGTTAAGCGGAGCATCAAGTACCAAAAGGTCCATTGCAACCACTTGAAATTCGAGAATGGAAGTGGGAGCACATTACCATGGATTTCGTTCTGCGGTCTTCTAAGGTTTCTCGAGGCATTGATGCGATTTGGGTCATTGTTGATAGATTGACCAAAATGCGCTCATTTCTTACCGTCTGAGAAACTTATACACTTGAGCGTCTTGCTCGTATGTACATAAGCGAGATTGTAAGGCTGCGTGGTATGCGGTATCCATAGTTTACGATCGAGACCGAAGATTCACTTCACGATTTTGGGTTAGTTTGCAAAAAGCTATGAGCGCAGACTTACGATTTAGCTCGGCATATCATCCTCGGGACAGACGGACGAGACGATCGGAGAGGACTATTCAAACTCTTGAAGATCTATTAAGACTACGTGTCCTTGATTTGAGGGAGTTGGGACAAGTTCTTACCATTGGTGGAGTTTTCCTACTGACAACGGTTATCAAGCAAGTATTGGCATGGCTCCATTGAGCGTTGTATGGAAGAAAGTGTCGTTTCTCGGTATCTTTGGGATGAGGTGGGTGAAGCAGCGTTGTTGGGGATAGGAGTTGAATGCGTGTATGACTACGGAAAAGATTCAAAGCGATCAAATGACGTATAAAAACCTCACAAAATCGACAAAAGAGTTATCTTGATCTTCATCGAAAGGGCGTGGAATTCGATATAGGAGATCGTGTGTTGTTAAGAGTTGCTCCATGGAAAGGAGTTACAAGATTTGGAAGAGAGAAAACTTAATCCTCGATTCATCGGTCCATTTTAATCCTCGATCGAGTAGGAGCGTGGCTATAGACTAAACTTTCTGCTTGAATATGTCTCGTGTTCATAACGCGTTTTCACATATCCATATTACGTAAATATGTGAAAGACCGAACCATATTATTGAGTTAGAAGCCAGGACGAAATAGCGGAAGATTTGGCGTATGAAGAGGTTCTGTTCAAATTTTGGATAAGAAGGAACATATTCTACGCTCGAGAGTTATACCTCAGTCGAAGTTTTGTGGAGGAACCACGATGTTGAGGAAATGACTTGGGAGTTAGAATGCGAAATGAAATCAAGGTATCCTTACCTCTTGACATACCAGTCGTACCCTAATTTGGTGAAATTTCATAAGAAGGGAGGTTGTAAGACCCTGACTTTTATAAATAAAGATGAATTTTCTATAAATATTATTTTTGAATATTATGGAATAATTTGATATAATGTTATAGTTGTGGGTAATATTTATAAATTTTTGCAAAGTATATGCAAGTGGTTATATTATATTCGATTGGTGGGGAATATTCGGTTTAGCGGGGAATATTAAATGCAATGGCTCAATCATTGGTGGACCCCTAGCGAAATTATTGTCGGATTGAGAAAGCGACAAAAATATTTTATTGAAATAACGGCGGAAGTTTTCTGGTTGATCTTTGTTGAACTACTTTCGGTAGTAAAAATGCGATGTCGTGTGGTTGCATAGTAGCTACGGTATTGATTATTGATTATTGATCTTATGTGAGAAGTCAACTCGGTTTGATTCATTATTGTCGATTAATAATATGAATTATTATAGCGATAATGGCGTTTTGTTTTTTATTACATTATTATTAGCGTAATAAAAGCGAACAACATCTTTTATATAAAGCAGAATACTTTATTAAAGTTATTTTATAAATAAAATATATTATATTTTATTATGCGTAGTGTTGCGTAGTGTTTTGCATAGTGTTTTGCATAGTGTTGCATAGTGTTTGCATAGTAAAATGTTTTTTATATAAATAGAATATATTATATTTTATTTAAAAGATTTTGCTTTAAATATGGACCGTCGATTAAAGTAAATCAATACGGGATAGTTCATGGATTAATTACTATGCATTCTATTTTCTATAAATAGAAGCTCGTTCCTTCATTATTTTCTTACGAATTCTTTGAAACTAGAGAGAGAAGCTATAGAGAATCTTCTAAAGAAAAATTACGCTTACTTCACTTCTTTTGCGATATTAGTTCTTTTCTAAGGTAGGGATTATTATTTATTTGTACCGTAAGGGGTGTTATTCTTTTCTTATTCATGAAGAACTTTTACATTATTCCATTCATTATTATTACATTGGAATAACTTTGTAAAGTGGCATACCTACATACTTTGTGTTCTATGCATATACCTATACTTGGTGAAATCCTTATGTTATTCCAATTCTTGGAATAACTTTTGTTATTCCATCATTATTTATTACATTGGAACATTCTTTTTATGATTACATTACATTGGAATAACATCACATATGTGTGTTTTACCACGGACTTGGTTACATTCTTTTATTATTATACATTGGAACATCACATGCATGTGTTTTACAGGACTGGTTAAAATCTTTATTATTATTACATTGGAACATCACATGCATGTGTTTTACAGGACTGGTTAAAATCTTTATCATTACTGTTGGAATATCTATCTGTGTGTTTTTGCAGGATGCAGTTCCATCTTTATTATTACATTGGAACATCACATCGGTGTGAATTTCACGACTGGTTAGATTATTATTATTACATTGGAATAAACTTTACATACATCTTGATATCCGCATGCGTGGTGATTTCTTTTGTTATTCCATTCTTTATTATACCCGAGTTGGTTAAAACTTTGACTTCTATACTCCATGAAATTAGTAGAATATCCTTGATATTTGCGTTTCATCGATATCTTTTCATGGAAATATTCTTACGATCATTCTTGAATTTTACTCTAAAAGCGATATCATGTTGACAATTTGGGCGTTAATAATTCTGGATAAAATAATTCTTGAACTTGTTTTATTGAATTCTTATATCATTGTCATCATCCTCATATTTTATATTTTTTTAAAAGTCATACGTGGCTTTGTAGTGCATGGATGGACTTGGTATGATTATGACCGAGAGGATTATTCGATTGTAATCATGGTAGTAATGTTACAAATGATGTGGTAAAAATCCTCGATTAGTAGTAGTGCATTGATGGGCGATTGTTGGCATGATCATGACCATTAATGAATACCTGACTATTCTTGGCCGTAGTGCGTGAATAATTGTGGTCGTGATCTAAAGAATATCCTTGGTAGTAGTGCGGGGGTGATTCGATGATGTGGATTATTTATTAAAAGTGAGTCTCGGCTATACTTGATGATGAAAAACCTTTTAAATCATAAAGATAGTAGATTTTATTTTCTACTTGACTCTTTTAATGGATTGCTTGTTCATTGTGATTAAACTTGATGTTTATTATATTTTATCGGTTTAACACTTTGTTGAAGGCTATTGATAATTTATTACGCATTATCTTAGTCGTAATATTTCTTCTTGGGCTAGTTGAGCTCACCCTTTCTTTTCTTTATTCTCTTGAGGAAATGAGAATATATTTGGGACGAGTCGGGGAGCGGAGTAATGGTCAGGAGGATAGCATTAGTAGTCCTCACTTTATTACGTGAAATAGTGTGATAATAATTGTAATGAGGACTCCTTTTGAGTTTGTATAATATCTAGTAGACAATATTTGTATTCAAACTCACGGTTTATGTCGTATTATTACCACAGCAGTTATATTAGTAAGTTGTATTTAAATTACGTACCATGTATCGACTACCCAAGATGGGTGATGTATACCTAATTTTGGGGCGTCACATCAATTTTATCTCTTATTAAAAATGCTAAGTGAAAAAATGGGCATTATGATTAAGATATATGATATATGACAAATGTCGTATGTTATCGTAATGCGTAAATGTAAATTTCGTTATTATTAAATGATGGTATTGGATGGTATGATCGTAATCTTTAAATTTTGTAATCGTTTTAAAAGCATTTCTTAGAGATTTCATTGAAATATGATATTTGAGCTACTTATAATATCAAGTAGTTATACTCGGTCCAAATGTAATCTATGAATCTTATTAAATCTAAGTTGTGTTCCAGTGGAAGATTGCAAACACCGGAACGTGATATTTAAAGTTTTATATATAAGATCTCTATAATATTCTTAAAGTTTTCGCGTGAATTGAATTGACTCAAAAATATTTTCAACAAAAATCGAACAATTGAATATTTATTACGTTAAGTTGACCTATTTTAAAATTGCTTTGATTTGATAAAAACATACTTCGATTAATAAAGAGATAAGGAAGTAATGGAATTGAAATTCGACTATTACTTTGAAATAAGATTCTCTTTGGTTGAGTTCTTGTTTCACCGATTAGAAGTCTCTTTAAGGATAAATGATACAATTAATTCTTTATTATTGTCACATCATGCAAATCTATTGGGATTGGTGTCATTATCATATTATTCATCATTCGAATCTCAAATCGAATTGAGCTAAGAGAACCTTCGTTTATGGGATTTAATTCATCCATCTTTATGAATAGGTTAAATAAATACTCGTGTGATATTTATATTGATATAATTCTAGAATCTTTATTGTTGGAGAGTATGCATTTCTTGACTCTGCATTCAGCTTTATTTTTTATTTCTCAACATTTTGTGTATGAGAAACTTGATTTCATTCATGATCTTCCGCGGCTTTTGAATAAATAAGGATGTCATCGATAAAGTCGATCTGTAGCTGATCTAAATATTCCTTGAGGTATATGGTTATATCTTTTGAACTATTTTTAGGGATTTAAAGTGATCGTTAATATAGTAATTATGTAAATGAGGAAGCGATCGTGTTTGAAAGTATGACACAAGCCGATCATGTTTGATGATAAAGCATATACTTTATAACAATCTTATTCATTTATTAATAAAAGTATTAATTTATTAAAGGCTTTTAATTATCTACGTGATCTTTGTTTTATAATATGTGATAAACCCGTAGTTTTAAGCGATGCTTTTAGAATAATGATGATGATCATTCTAATGAGATCTAAATTCTTAGAAAGCTTAAAACTAAAATAGTTCCCAATCGTTGGATTACTAAATTGGGGATTAGTGAATCCAGGATAGATTGGTACATCGTTAACTTGCTTTCGTTGGATGAGGATGATTGATCTCATGATCATTTGTGTGGAGACACTAAAAGCAAGTATGTAGGTGCTTATTAGAGAATAAGTTCTTTGAGCGTGGCTCATTAAGGAATACCTAATGGAGTTTTATTTGCTGTCGATAGGAATTCTGTAGTGATAGTAGTACAAGTAATCCTTGGACTTGAGATCATCATAGTATCTTGTGTATGATGAGTTATACTTTGACTTATTCTTAAGACCCTTAGGGTATATCAAAGGGTATGCTTGGGTATAATAAGTTATACGTGGAGATAATGTATGATCGATAAAGAATCTACCACTACTAATAAAAGAAGAGAAATGTCTATGTGATTAGATAAATGACAACCCGGTAGTCCTTGGCGGCGAGAATGAAATTAGAAAGGAGTTTCTAATTTGCATTATTTGGAGTTGTGCATTTAAGGATCGAAATACATATAATTAAATAAAATAAGACTTGTGGTAATTCCATGTCTTATATTTAATTGGGACATTTGTATGGTGGAAGGATTGAATTATGCGGTAACTATTTACTCGAAAGGTTCTTTAATGATTAATGTTGAAATCTATATTATACGGAAAGTCGTTGATCATTAGGGAGAACTTATCCTATTGTAGAATAAATATTATTTATTTAAATAAATTAATTATTTAATTTATTTATTTAAATAAGATTAGAATTATTCTAATTGATTTATTCACAATAGGTTTAATATGGAGAACTAAAAGGTCACACCATAAAAGGAAGAATAATTATTTAAGAAGTTAATGGCATAATCGTAATAATATGTTAAGTATATTTAATTTAATCTATGGTGATAGAATAAATTAAATAGCTTAATATTATTATTTAATATTTTAGAAATATTAAATATAAATTAATAAGAGAGTCTTATTAATATTATTACAATTATTATTATTTTAATTTCTAAAAGAGTTTAGGAATTAATTTAATATAAAGTACTCTCATTTATTCTAATTGGATTAGGAAGGAAAATTAGTTAAAGGAGTTTAATTAATTATCCTAATAAGATTAGGGAGCTTAATTAATTAAAAGAATTTAATTAATTAAATAAAACCCAATTCCTTAATTGTTAAGGTGGGTTGCCCACATCTATAAATAAGAGAGTCTTATTATGGGTGGTATGGGTTGTTGACTTTTCAACATACGTAATAATTCGATTTGTTGGAGTATGCCTTTTACATAGAGATAGAAAAACTAGGGTTTGAGCAAATACCCATCTTCTTGAATTTTCTTCTTCCTTGGTGGATCACCTCAGAGGCCGAACATTTGGGTGGCTAGCGTTGATCGAAGGAAGGAACCAAAGCCGGTGGATTGAGTTGAGCGAAAGGATTTGGAGGTGAACTTGTACACGAGGAAGCTCGATCTTGAGGTATGATTTTATTCTTTATCTTTTCGTTTAATTAATAATTATGCATAAAGGGTGATCCGGGTATATGGTTTGTAAATTTTTTAAACTACGATTTTACACGACTTAGCACTTTTATGCTGATTTGATTGCGTTATGAATATTCAAACCTAACGGTGGCATCGAGCCAAACCTTTATCACGAATTATTAATTGTTTTAATTTGATATGTATATTGATATGTGTTTAGAACAATTTAATTGGGCATAATTAATTTTATTAATATAAAATTTATAAAAAAAAAAAAAAAAGGCGATGAATTTGGTCAAATTTGAAAGCTTGAATTTATTTTTTAATAAACAAAAGGATTAAAATATTGGCCGAATTTAATCATTGCAATGCCTGCAATGAAGTAAAATGCCGAAGCTTCCTTACACAAAAAAAAAAAAAAAAAAAAAAAAAAAAAAATTTAAATTAAATTTTTAAAAAATGAAAATTTGCTTTTAATTAGTGAGCGTATATAAATTTTAAAAAATAATTTTTATATATATATATATATATATATATATAAAATTAAAGAGTATTGTGGCACATAAAATATATATATATATGTGGGATATATATATATATATATATATATATATATATATATATATATATATATATATATATATATATATATATATATATATATATATATATATATATATATATATATATATATATATATATATATATATATAATTATATATTTATTTATATATATATATATATATTATTTTAAAAATAATTTTATAATTAAAATAAAAGGTTTATTTTAATTTTAAAATAAAAAGTTTATTTTAATATTAAAATAAAAAGTTTATTTTAATTTTAAAATTAAAAGAGTTGGATTTTATAATAACTAATTAGAGTTGGAATTGGATTTATATGATAACTAATTGGAGTTGTGAAAAAAGTAAATCTAATCTTTCCTTAAATAAAGGAGTTTATTTAGATATGAAATAAGATTTCATATTATTCAAAATAAAGAGTTTATTTGTGAATAGGAAAGAGAATCAGTATTTCCTTAAATAAAGGAGTTTATTTAAATATGAAATAAGATTTCATATTATTCAAAATAAAGGAGTTTATTTGTGAATAGAAAAGATAATAGTGTTTCCTTTAATAAAAATTTTTTTTTTTACATGGAATTGGATTCCATAATTAATTAAAATAAAAGTTTATTTTAATTAAAGATTTTTTTTTATATATATGGAATTGGATTCCATAATTAATTAAAATAAAGGAGTTTATTTTGATTAAAATTTTGATTAAAATAAAATAGTTTATTTTATTCAAAATTGGATAAATTAAAATAAAATAGTTTTATTTTGATTTAAATTTGGATTAAAATAAAGGAGTTTATTTTGATTCAAAATAGATTTTATCTTAACTAAATTTGCCCATTAAATGATATCGATATATATATTAAATGTTTATTATTCATGAGATGAATATTTATTTATTGATCGTATGGTGATGTGTATGATAATAAATGGGATTGATTATGAATTTATTGACGATATGATTGGATTTTATTTTAGTTGGATGCATGAATGTATGGGTTTTTATTAAATAGAGATTCTGCGTACCTCGTCTTCTCTAATTTTTTCTTAATGTAAATTCTATCTCCCTCTATGTACTTCCCTTATTTCTTTGATCGAGGTTTCTATTTATTTTAAATAGTTTTGTAATAGGAATAGTTAGAATTAATTTTGAAAAATTGGAGATCGAAAAGGAAAGAAGCGCTTGAAGACCCGTTTGTAATGGGCAGGGTTTAAATGTAATAGTTATATTTAAATATTATTTCTTGCACCCCTAGGGTTTGACCTTTTGGTTCACTTGGTGGCTCTAGTGAGACGAACTAGAATAAAAGTCCATAATCAATCAGGGGTAGAATATAGTATTCTATATGTGCATGCTTATATATATATATATTATATATTATGCAAACATCTTGCATGTTCATTAATATAATGTATTATTTTATATATATATATAAATGCTTGCGCTAAGCGAAGATGAGACAAATTAATAACAAACCCCTCGATTTTTTTATATTAAGTCTAGCGTTCAAAGATATTTGGAATATCGAGCGTAAGCCTTCTAGCATGATAAAATTAATAGAGTATTAAATATTTAATATGAGTTTGTTGTGTCACCCTGAAAGGTGAGTATTAAGTATTTAAGATGTTAATTTATCACATTTGATGCTTATAAAGAAAATTGAACAATATTGTTTTGTTGTGTCACCACTGAGGATGATATTTTCTTTTTTGAATATATGGAGTGCTAGGTTGGACTTAACTTGGATAATTTTGATTCGGATGTGCCACCACTTGATCAAAATAATCTAAGAGGCAAAAAAAAAGAGGAGTTGCATAGTTGATGTAATTGACAAAAGTTGTCTACTATTTATTTATATATAGTTTGTTTGTTGTGTCACCACTGAGGCTATATACATTTGAAATGGGATCCTTATTCTCTTTAGCAAATCTTTAATTAGATTTTCTTAGAACTATATAAGTGAGGTAATATAGTTTGAAGAAAATAGTGGGAGATACCAATTTAAAACAAGACCTAATTTATTTTGGTAATTAATAAAAGAATGTATGTTAAAATGTTGTTAATTACAAATTCATTTCTGAGAATTTTACAATGTCTAAAATTACTATCCTTGCGAAGCATATTAGATGCTAAATTAATGGGGCCAAGAATTAAGCGGATTGGTTAAGGAATTTGAGAATAGTTCTCATGGTGAAAAGCTATCTTATGTCATATCGCCTATCCACTTGATAGTTGCGAGACAATGCCTCGAGGAAGAGATTGCTACTTTTAGAAAGTGGCGAAGATGATGCCTGATTGGCTCGATGCATCATGCTTCGCATCCATGAGTATTGAGCTTGACGTCGGCGTGAAACTATGGATCTCTCTACTATATTCTGCACATCAAGTAGTTGATGGTGAGGAAAATGGGGGTGATAGATATCGAGATATCTAAGGAGCTCTTAGATCTAGAATGGCCCGATGGCACTATAAATGCTGAGACAAAAAGTTCTTAACATAATCAATTTGATTGATCGATTAGGATGACATTGGTTTTGTCATGGATGGAGAGTTGAGCGAGATTTGATCTTGCACTCACTCCGGACTCCTTTCACAATTGTTGTGAATTTTTCATATGAACAAGCTAGATATCGACCTTCTTTGATTTGCTTAACATATTGAAAAATGTTGAGAGTCACTTTCGACCAAGAAAGACCAAGTCTTCTTGGTAGGGGCCAAAGGATCTTACGAAAGAAGAGCGATTCAAAGAAGGTAAATAGAAAGGCATAAACAAAGGATAATAAGAACAAAAGCGTCACGGATAGCAAAAGGTTTGCTTCCCTTTGCAATATAAACTGGACCTTTGGAAAGAAAGCTGCGAGAAGCATCTTGCGAGAGGCTAACGAAAAAGAAGCTTAGTGAAGTTTGGTTATAAATACAATTTTGTTCATGATTTAAAATAAATTTTTTCTTTAAGTCGAGGTTCTACTTGGGTATTGGATACTCGAGCTTTGGTTATCATAAATATAGATTTATGAAGGGACCAAGAAGAAGTAGAAAGCTAAACAAATATAAGTAATCTATGTGTGGAAAATGAAGCAAAGGTCTTTGCATTAGTATAGAAACTTATAGTTTAGCAATACTACGGGCAAATCTATTAAGTCGATAAGTTGTTATTGTATTCGGTTCTTGTTAAAATATTATTTCCATTTTATTGTTGGATGATAAAATTTTGGTATTATAATTAAGAACAATTGTTGTTATTTATAATAATAATGTTTTGTATAAATTGGAATATTACTTAATAAATTTTGTATACTTGACTTACGTGAAAAATAATTTTGTAAATTGAACAAACTAGTATAAGAAAAGGAGATGATCATTGAAAGAGTTGAATGTGTGTATTTGTTTGAAATCAAGTGTGAATTATTTGAAAGGTTCAAAAGAATTTGAAGTGAAACAAATTGGCAAAGTATTAAGATTCTTTGATTAGATCGAGGAATAAATACTTGTCTGATAAGTTTCTAGATCATCTCAAATGGTTTTCTCATAATGGACACACATCGATCTGTGATAATTGATTGATGTATACGAAAGGAAAAATCGTACCTTGTTGGACATAGTGCGGTCCATAATGATTTTCTGAGACATTCGGTATCCTTACAGGATAATGTCCTAGAAAATGGTGCATATCTACGAAAATGGTAACCTCAAAATCCATTGAAGACTCCATAAAAGTTATGGGCGGGGAGGATTCTAATCTTAAGTATGTTAAGATAAGGGGTTGTCGACTTATGTGAAAAGGTTTCAAAAGGATAAGCTTGGGACAAGATTTGACAAGTCTGATTTGTGGGACATCTAAAGTAAGTTTAGGGTATATGTTCTATAAATCTACTTAGCAAAAGGTGTTTGTTCTGAAACACGCGCCTTACAAAAGATAAAGGTGTTTATCATTGAAGGGGCTAGTGGGAGGATAATAGATCTTGAAGAGTTCAAGAACCACAAAAACACTTTATAAGTCGAATAAGAGGAACACTATAGATAGACCTATTGTACCACAATAGAGATCGTAAATGCGGAATAGTACCAGAAGATACCTAGGAGGTATGGATTCATCATGATGATGATGATGATGATGATGATCGCACATCGTAGAAGATGATGATCGAGTTACATTCGATGAGGTAAGACTTCTGAGTGTGTAAAAAGGGTGGATTGGGCGTCGTGACATTTCTAGTATTATATGTTGATATACTACGGATGAGGAATGACATACCAATGCTTCTGATCGGTAAAGATAAAGTTGTCTAAACATTCCTCCATGAATGATTTTGGAAGAGTATCTTAATTGGGGATATAAATCTATATAGATAGATTTAAGAGGATGCTTTCGACTTAACCCGAGCGTATATATTCATTTGATGCTAAAAGTCGTTTAGCATGGCAAACTCAAGAGATGTCTCATGTCGATGAGCTATGGGTGTATCTCTCTTAATAGTCCCCATAGACTCACGAAAAGAGAGGTCGCATGAGTGTGATCATGTATCTGATGAAATATACGAGACACGATGTTGATCGGTCGTAATACGGAGAAGATTCACTATGAGTCGGTGAAAAACATCTTAAAGTTCTTAGCTTGGCACTAAGGATGTGATCATATTCATGGTGGGTCGAATTAAAACTAGAGGGCTTAACGGACTCGAGAGTTTTCAGAAGACAGACCAAGGCGACGAGAAAATCCACTTTAAGGTAAAGCGTTACCTTGAGCGAGTGGTGCGATGAATTGGAAAGGTTCAAAAGACAATGAAGAGTTCTTTGGTTTAGTGATAAAAGACAAAGTATATAGCTATAAATGAAGCTGCATGAGTTGATTGTTTGGATTAAAAGTTCATTCTGAGAACTAGGAATAGTTTCTAAGTCTCATCTTGGATCTAAACATGTGTTGTGGCACTTTCATTTGATTATTAGAATCATTGAAAGATGGGAAATCACTATAGAGATAGTGGACTCTCATGAACAACATTACATATCCATTAACTAAAGCTTATCCAACGGCGGGATAATGTCGTCACTTAGAAGAAGAGTATAAGATACCATGGCGATTGGCTTTAGTCTGAGTGGGAGATTGAAAGTAGTATGCACCACAAGCCGATCATGTTTGATGATAAAGCATATACTTTGTAACAATCTTATTCATTTATTAATAAAAAGTATTAATTTATTAAAGGCTTTTAATTATCTACGTGATCTTTGTTTTATAATATGTGATAAACCCGTAGTTTTAAGCGATGCTTTTAGAATAATGATGATGATCATTCTAATGAGATCTAAATTCTTAGAAAGCTTAAAACTAAAATAGTTCCCAATCGTTGGATTACTAAATTGGGGATTAGTGAATCCAGGATAGATTGAATACATCGTTCTTGCTTGCTCGTTGGATGAGGATGATTGATCTCATGATCATTTGTGTGGAACACTAAAAGCAAGTATGTAGGTGCTTATTAGAGAATAAGTTCCTTTGAGCATTGGCTCATAAGGAATACCTAATGGAGTTTTATTTGCTGTCGATAGGAATTCTGTAGTGATAGTAGTCTCAAGTAATCCTTGGACTTGAGATCATCATAGTATCTTGTGTATGATGAGTTATACTTTGACTTATTCCTTAAGACCCTTAGGGTATATCAAAAGGTATGCTTGGGTATAATAAGTTATACATGGAGATAATGTATGATCGATAAAGAATCTACCACTTACAATAAAAAGAGAAATGTCTATGTGATTCGATAAATGACAACCCGGTAGTCCTTGGCAAAGCGAGAATGAAATTAGAAAGGAGTTTCTAATTTGCATTATTTGGAGTTGTGCATTTAAGGATCGAAATACATATAATTAAATAAAATAAGACTTGTGATAATTCCATGTCTTATATTTAATTGGGACATTGTATGGTGGAAAGATTGAATTATGCGGTAACTATTTACTCGAAAGGTTCTTTAATGATTAATGTTGAAATCTATATTATACGGAAAGTCGTTTGATTGGGAGAACTTATCCTATTGTAGAATAAATATTATTTATTTAAATAAATTAATTATTTAATTTATTTATTTAAATAAGATTAGAATTATTCTAATTGATTTATTCACAATAGGTTTAATATGGAGAACCTAAAGGTCACACCATAAAAGGAAGAATAATTATTTAAGAAGTTAATGGCATAATCGTAATAATATGTTAAGTATATTTAATTTAATCTATGGTGATAGAATAAATTAAATAGCTTAATATTATTATTTAATATTTTAGAAATATTAAATATAAATTAATAAGAGAGTCTTATTAATATTATTACAATTATTATTATTTTAATTTCTAAAGAGTTTAGGAATTAATTTAATATAAGTACTCTCATTTATTCCTAATTGGATTAGGAAGGAAAATTAGTTAAAGGAGTTTAATTAATTATCCCTAATAAGATTAGGGAGCTTAATTAATTAAAAGAATTTAATTAATTAAATAAAACCAATTCCTTAATTGTTAAGGTGGGTTGCCCACATCTATAAATAAGAGAGTCTTATTATGGGTGGTATGGGTTGTTGACTTTTTTCAACAACGTAATAATTCAATTTGTTGGGAGTACGCCTTTTCTATAGAGATAGAAAAACTAGGGTTTGAGCCGAATACCCATCTTCTTGAATTTTCTTCTTCCTTGGTGGATCACCTCTAGAGGCCGAACATTTGGGTGGCTAGCGTTGATCGAAAGGAAGGAACCAAGCCGGTGGATTCAAGTTGAGCGAAAGGATTTGGAGGTGAACTTGTACACGAGGAAGCTCGATCTTGAGGTATGATTTTATTCTTTATCTTTTCGTTTAATTAATAATTATGCATAAAGGGTGATCCGGGTATATGGTTTGTAAAATTTTTAAACTACGATTTTTTTGCGCTTAGCTAATTTTATGCAATTTGATGTCGCCGATAAGTAGTTAACGATCAATCCTAGAATCACGCATCAAATGCAAGTATTTTTAATGAAATAAGATCGATAGGTAATGTGAGGTACCATTTGAACCAAACAAGACTTATAAGCGATGGATGTAATGAAGGTTTCTCCCAGCGGAGTTTCCATGAGATAAGTCGAAGTCTAATTTCTCGGTCGAATTTAATCGATGAGTAAATAGGAGAAATAAAAGAATGGGTAGAAGCGGTATCAAATAAAGTATAGACTTCATTAGAGTTTATGATAAGCTTACGTGATGACCTCATTCGGGTTCCTTGCTCTCTGAGAGAGTCAACAAACGCTTCTCCCTTGCCTTCTAGGTTTTGACTTTTACGAAGGCGGCCTTTGGTGCCTCCAACCTATTTGAATTTGTCTTTGAACGGCAATAATCGAGCTAAGTGACCTTCTCTTCCACAATTATAACATGCTTTGGGCCGGCGGCATGGCGCTTGATTCGGGTGATGTGTCCCTCTCCTCCGCATTTGAAGCATATGATAGGTGGTCTTCTCTTTCCTTAACAACAGGTCTTTAGTCTTTGACGTCTTTCAATCATTATTGAATCTCCTTTTCTTGAAATGTCCATTCTTATTGTTTTGGCCCTAATTACCACCGAAGTGGTTACCATATCTGCACTGTTGATTCCTCCAGCGTTGTCGTCCACCGATGACTACTACTCATTGGTATTATAATTTTACGTTTGCTCTCTTTTAGTTCGTTGACTCGTTATCGCGCTCCACTAAGCTTGAGCCTATTTACAACATCTGAATACAAACCACGGTTTATGAGAAATAAGATGTTGGCGTATCTCGGCAACCGAACCTCTTAAAACATTCGCTACCATTCTCTCTTCATTATCCACCAAGTGGGACATGGCCGTGATAACTCATAAATTTTGCCTCGTATTGCGACAACATGTCGTATTGTTTTGTTCCAACTTGATAAACTCCACCTCCTTCGTATGGCGAATACTTTCGGGAAAGTATTTGTCGTTGAGCAGACTCCTGGAACTTCTCCCAAGATATCTTGATCTGATGAGTTGAGTACATTTCACGATTCCCCACGATGTCTGCCTCTCGCGCAGCATAAAAAGCGACAAAGGGAACCTTTTGCTCCTCGGAGCATCCCAAGACATCAAATATCTTGGTAATCTGTTTTATCCATGCTTAGCAGAAGTGGTTTTGGCTCTCCATAAACTACGGTGGTCCCGGCTCCTTGAATTGTTTAGCGGTATTGCCGATTCGAGTTTTCCGTGTTTTCACCTACGTTTTGGGCGAGGAGTCGGCTCTGCTTTCTTTGTTGCATAAATTCGTAAAACCTACGAACATTTGATCGTTCATCATTTGGTCGGTGTTGTTGTTTGCATGAGGATTATCGCCTTCACGATGCACATTATACGATTATTGATATGTGGTGAATCAGCGATCGCTTTTTGCTCCATTCTTATTCAACATTCTCGGATGTCATTCTCGAATCATTCTCGAATGCAAAGGTTAATTTAAAGATTATCTGCCGTAAATGCAAAAGGTAATTAAGCGTGTAACAAATTATCTCTATATTACGTAAGAAGTAAATAGCACATATTAAACTTAGGTAGGTCAATGCAAGCGTATTCCCGTCTCTCCCTCCTAGTACTATTCTCACATCTTAGCCGGGGATCGTATCCTACAAGCTTTGATACTGTATGGCGCCCCAAAATTAGGTATACATCACCCATCTTGGGTAGTCCGGATACGTAGTATGAATTTTCATCTGACTTTACTAATATAAGCGCCGTGTACAATACGACATAAAGCTATGAGTTTAAATACAAATATTGTACTTACTAGATGTTATCTGAACTCAAAATGAGTCCTCATTACAATTATTATCACCTTATTTACTGCGAATAGTGAGGGACTACTAATCTTATCCTGACGGACCATTACTCAGATTCCCAGGCTCGTCCCGGTATATTCTCATTTCTGAGAGAACAGATGAAAGAAGGGTGAGCTTCAACTAGCTCAATAAGAAATATTATGACTAAGATAATGAGAATAAATTATCATTAGCCTACTACAGATTATTAAGCGGATAAAATATAATGAACTGTGAGTCACGATCCATTTACTGGCCAGTAGAAAATAAAATCTTTCTTATGGCGATATGATTGAACTCGGTAGGAAAATCCATTAAAAGAGTCAAGTAGAAATAAAATCTACTATCTTTTATGATTTAAAAGGTTTTTTCATCACTATTATAAGTGAGACTCGACTTTAATAAATATTCCATCATCACGAATCACCTGCTTCTGACGAGGATTCTTCTTTAGTATGGCGTACAATTATTCATGCTTACACTTAAAGAATAGTTGTGTATTCATTAATGGTCATTGATCATACAACAATGTCCATCGATACCTTTTCTGACCTTTGAGGATTTTATCACATCATTTGTAACATTAGGTCGTGATTACGAATAGTCTCTGGTCATAATCATACCAAGTCCATCATGCCTTCTGAGGCCACAGATGACTTTCAGCGTAATATAAACATAAGGATGATGACAATGATATAAGAATTCAATAAAAGCAAGTTCAAGAATTATTTTATCGAGGAATTATTAATGTCCAAATTATCGACATGATCTTTGTTTTGTGAGTAAAATTCAAGAATGATCGGAGAAGAATATTTCCATGAAAAGATCTTTGGATGAAACGCTGAAATATCGAGGATATTCTACTAATTTTATGGAGTATAGAAGTGAAGTTTTAACTTATTTGGGTATAATAAAGAATGGAATAACAAAAAGAAATCACCGTAAATGCGATAGGTATGAGCGAGTTATTCAGCAGAATAATAAATAAACGGAACCGGTCGGTAGTAAAGCGCCATGACGGATGTTCAGCGGAATAATAATAAAAGGCGGAAGACGGTCGGTGTAAAAACACTGCCAGACTGAGGATGTTCCAACGGAATAATAATAAAAGCGAACCGGTCGATGCAAAAACAGGGCAGGATGTTCCAGCAGAATAATAATAAAAGCGGAACCAGTCCGTGTAAAACACCGCGACGAGGATGTTCAGCGAATAATAGAAGAATGTCACCAGTATAGGATAAATACGAGGTTATTCCCGATAGAATAATAATAGAATAATACTTGGAATAATATAAAAATAGAACCGAGGTCCGATGTAAAACCTACAGACGGTCTGAACGAGTTCAATAATCAGATAGGATGTTCGTCGATAGCGGAAACCGGTGAGGTCAAAATAATGACGAGGATGTTCCATTATAGAATAATAGAGAATGTCACCAAGTATAGGATAAACTGCGGGATAAGCGTATCTGAGTTATTCAGTAGAATAATAAGCGATGGAATAACAAATGATTCTCTTACGTGAATAAGAAAAGAATACAACACCCTTACGAGTCTGACAAATAATAGTCCTGCAAAAAGTGAATATTGGAAAAGTGAAGTGAAGAAATCACTATTCTCTTTATATATAGTTTCTCTCTCTAGAGTTTGATGAATTAGTAATGAAATAATGAAGGAATGAAGCTTTCTATTTATAGAAAAGCGGGGTGGCTCTTTGTGTGTATGAAGGGTCGAAATGACTCTTAGTAATATTGAAGAGACAACTACTTATTCTGAAGGGGTAATTAACCTTTGGAACACGGAAGAAATGGAGTTAACTCTTGGTAATATTGAAGGACAACTACTATTTGCGAAGGGTAATTCTACTATTGATGAAGGTAAATCTTATTGAAAGGTAATTACTTACTATTGGCGAAGGTAAATACTATTGAAGAAGGTAATTACTATTGGCGAAGGTAAATCTACTTTATTGAAGGTAATTACTATTCACAAAAGGTAATTACTATTCACAAAGGTAATTACTATTAATGAAGAGACTCTTAGATGATGACATATTTAATAAAATAATCAAAATTACCACATAAATCTTTTTATCAAGGATTTAAATATTATCAAATCATTTTATTTTTAATCTTTCAACAATTATTAATCATTTATAACTTGTCATCTCGATTAATAATATAACATATTATCTGAGGATGATCTTGTGACAATAATTGAATCAATAATATAAGAGATATGATGCACGTGATTTCATAGCAGATAGTTGAGTAAAGCTAAGTGACTTCTCACGCGTAAGCATCGATAATCAATCTGTAGTGTCTTTCTTATCGCGACCAGCGTATTCATGTACTTTTACCATAGGGTAGTTCAACGGTTTTCTTGGTAACACCTCGTAGTTATTTTTATAGAAAGATAATTTTGTCGTTTTTAACTACAATGATACTTAGTTAATAGGTCCACTAATGATTGAAGTGTCGTAAATCGAATATTCACGACAAAAGAATATTCACAGACCAAGCGAATATTTTATAACAACTTGCTTACTTTGCAAAATTTATAAATATTACCCACAACTATAACATTATATCAAATTTATTCCATAATATTCAAAAATAATATTTATAGAAAATTCATCTTTATTTATAAAAGATGGGGTCTTACATGTTTTTAAACCGGAGTTCTAGAGTGTTGATATCGGATGACGGACACCGGTTAAATGGGATCAAAATTTGAAGGATTTTTAAAGGGGTGAGGGATTCGGAGATAAAAAGACTTGGTGGCTCACCCAGCGGTCCAGAATGGGCAAGTTGAGGTGACCAGCGGAATGACTGGCAAGCGGAATCAGCCTTGGTGGATGAAGCTAAAGGAAGATGGCGGAAGAAGCGCTCAGCGTCTTTGTGGGCTTACCGAACTACTACTGAGGACAACCGAGGATTCACCCTTCGATTGGCTGTATGAGTGCTAATACTTAGTCCCAATCGAAATCGGATCTCAAGTCTTGGTCGGTCGATTCAAAGAGATCTCAATGTGAAGGTGAAAGCTAACTTTGGATCTGCTAGAAGAAGTCGAGAGGTAGCTTTGCTCAAATTGGTTGCTTATCAGCGAAGAGTAGCCGAGCATTACAACAAAGAATTCGAACCTTGATGATGAGTAGGGAGACTTAGATCTTAGAAGTCAAAGCATCTACGCCTCAAAAACACGGAAAGTTAATGTCGGTAGGAAGGGCCGTATGAGGTGATGAAGTATTAAATCCGAGCACTTATCGGTTAAAGGCATTAGATGGTTAGAGATCAAGAACACTTGGCGTGCAGGCGGGGCTTGAAAAATTTTTGATAGAGATTAAGTCGATTTACATGATTGTTCATTATCGATAAAAAGTTACTTTTCACTATAATCCACGGTCCTATT
This sequence comes from Panax quinquefolius, assembly GCA_020205615.1. Taxonomy (NCBI): domain Eukaryota; kingdom Viridiplantae; phylum Streptophyta; class Magnoliopsida; order Apiales; family Araliaceae; genus Panax; species Panax quinquefolius. The sequence goes on along the minus strand of CM035174.1, from coordinate 96,829,979 downwards.
TGTCCTAAGGTCACTGATGGTGTAAGGAGGTATGGTAGGACTCATTTGGCCATTCGATGGCGGCCCACTTATTGTTACCCGTGTGGTAGACAAATCTTATGTTCAATATTGATTTTACGAGGGTGGTAAGTCGATAGTCACTTATTGATCTGGTCTGTTTTGTCTAAGGTCGCGATGGTGTAAGGAGGTATGGTAGGACTCATTTGGCATTCGATGCGTTTCACTTATTGTTGCCTTGACGTGGTAGACAAATCTATGTTCTATATTGATTTTACGAGGGTGGTAAGTCGATAGTACACGATGATTGATCCTTATATCTTGATCCTTATATCTTGGTCCTTATATACTTGTTTCTACGGTGAGGTGGTAAGCAAGATTTTGATGGTCTGAAGAGGATCGGTAGAATTCATTTGACACGTGATAGATCTCACACTTTGGAAGCGATAAGTATACATTACTTTATTTTGTTCAAGTGTTGAGTTCGATTCATTCAATTCGATTCATTAAATTTTATCCATTAAATTGATTCACTCCATTCATAAATTAAGCTGTTATATGTCTTAGATGATTCACTTTATTTGAGTTCGGTTCATTGATACTAAATTATTGACAAGAAATTAACCAAAGCGAAGTCATAATCAAGAAAGTTGAAGATTCATGATAAAATAAAACATTCGTTCATTCGATTCATCCATAAACATTAACTAATTACCACAAACATAGAAAGCGTTGTCAAAATCCATACAAAAAGTTTGAAACAATCCCAAAGACATAAGCAGTTAATTTTTACATAGTCGAGAATAAGCGGGAAAGACATTCGGGCACCACCCGTCCTCGGAGTTAAGAAGATCCGGATCAGTTGAAGCTGACAGATAACTTTTCTTTACCTCGCTCTCGGCGGATCTTCATACCCCTCTGAATAGACCTTCATGATTTGGCATTAAGCTCATCCGAATCCACCTGTAGTCCGTTTGAATACTGCTTTCATGACTCTTGATCGAGAAAAGGACCCGATCCCTCAAGCTCTTTTATTTTATAGCCCGAAGTTTGTGGCGCTTGGCCTTATGTCTTCGCCTCTCGTCACAGGCCTTCGCTTTGAGCTTACATGATTGAATCGCCCAAGCCTCGGTTGGGTGAAGTGAACTCCTCATCTTTGGCCTTGAGAGCAGGTTTTCCTCAACGGTAAGCGTTCGTATCGATTAAAACTTGTTGATTGGCCGGACGCATGACCCATCCTTATGGCCCTCGGCTCGTCGTCGAGGCGTCTTGAAGTCCATCTAGCTCGATCTAAGTCTCTTTGAAAGTAGTCGATGGTATGAAGAAGCGTCTTAGCGATCGGCCCTTTCTCGAGCCGAGGTCGATTTGGCATATTTATCTCCTGTCTCATGAAATCCTCCTCGGCCTCCCCATTTATGTGCCTCGGGCGCAAACGTCAGAAAAGCGACGATAGCTGCGTATGTTGTGGCGTTCAAATCGGTGTTGAGATATCTAAACATGGACAAAGAAATAGAAAATAAAGGCTATTATTTACCTTAGCGGATAGCTCATCCCTCGTCAGCGATTTCCATCCGTATGGTCATTAAGCCGGTGATCATCGGCGTTAGGACGAAAGTTCGAAAAGATCAAATGGGAAATTTGCATTGAATCTAAACCATGAGTCGGGGACCCATAGCCTCGACATGATAACCACGACGTGAAGGGCCGGCCGTTCGGGGAGGTCTCGGTCTTTCGGGAGAAGAAATTTGGTTGACCGGGAGGAGTGGGGTCCGTATCTCTGATTTGAGAGAAGGAGATTTATTTGGAATGGGTTCTCGGGGAGATGGGGCGAGGCGAGAACTTGGGTATTTGTCGGTGTCGCTTCTCTTCTGGACGGCGTTAGAACAATTTCGTCTGCTCACCTTCTTGAAATTTGTATTTCTATAAGCGACGACGAAAGGTGGGGTGAGCGAGGTGAGGGCACCACAGAGTTCTTGGTGATCGGGGGGTTATTTTGGTTTTAATTTCTTGGTTGGAGGATACTTCTTGATCGGGACGATCGAGCAAACCTCTCGTCGAGGATTGGTTGGGTGATCGGCTCGGTTTACGGGATAACCCGGAAGAAATTTGGGGATAGGTGTTGATCATGTTTCTAACAACCCTCCTCTACGGCGAGGGACGGAGGTCTCTTAAATCTGAGAGTCTCATTAGCTTACGGCTCTTACATTGAATTCATTGGCGTATACTTAGGGGTTGGCTCAACCGGGGATAGCTTACATTGGCGGACTCTCGGCGGCTTAGAAGACTTCCCGGACAAAAATCTTTAAATTCCTTTATTTCTAAGGAGCTCGGTGCGATCAAAGATCTTGCTGAAACGAAAGCGATCTATGTTAAATTCCACATCATAAGAACATTTTCAAATATTCATATATAAAAAAATGGTGATACTTACATTTATGGTCATATAACCATACACCTTGAAAGAGTCCGTACTTCCACTCCTCCTTAGGAAAATTATCAAATAGCTCCATCATCTCGACTTCCGTTCTTGAAATATCTCAGAAAGCGATGAGAGATCTTGCAAATCGGTGGCCCGATTCGGTGAAGAAGAGATTTGGGACCTTTGGCGAAGAACCACTTCTCGTGCCATCCCCTATTGCTCGAAGGAGTGTTCACCAACAGCGTCTCTCGAATTTTTCTCCAGGCTTGGAGAGTGTTTCTTTGAGGGCCTTGAACCCCTTTCTCTGCGGGTGGGCGATCTTGTACGGTGAAGAAGAAGTCGAGGAAGGCTCGATGCCCAACTTCATGGCGAGAAAGCAACAAAAGGCGGGATGTGAATATAAGAATTTGGTACCAATTAGGCAAACCCCGCCCGAAACCCCAGTATAGTCACTATGAAGGCGTGTAGAAGCGGACCCCTTACTCAAGCAGCGACACGAGGATGGATGTCGACCCTCGGGCCGGTGGTACATTTCTCACCGGACACAGGAGCCCCTAGCTTGGCGTGAGTATCAGGAATGTAATGCAGAGATCGAATCCTCTTTAACTTCGGCCGGTGACTATAGAAGTGTTGGCGTCACGAGAAGCGTTCCGTATTCTGTAATATTGAGAGGGGTTTTGGAGATTTTGGAGGATTCTTATCGGTTTTCGTTCCTTTGGGATTGAGGTGAGAGTTTCTTCACGGGGTTGGGGTTTGGTGGAGCAGTCTTGATTGGTGTTACTAGGAGGGTGAACTTTGTTCGAGAATCTTGGGAAGCCATTTTTGACGATTCGCGAGAGGGGACGAGAGATAGTTGAGAGGGAAGAAAACTCAAAAAGGCGCTCGAATTTCAAATGGGCGGTAGAAGCTGTCAAATTTGGTAAAGTTATCTTTTATCTTTGTGGTTACCACACGGTGTCTGAAGCCCGGCCACATTAAGTGTTAGTAATGATTTGGAATTTGAATGAGAAGCGTCGGTTCAGGTCTAGATATTTATCGGGCGAGGCCTTTACGATTTGGGCCTCGATTCTCCTCTCATTTCATCTCGTGAGCGATGATAGCAAGGTACATTTCGATTACTTCTCACTTATGGGCTTTTTAGTAAAATATCATGGACCATTTATAGTTTTCTATTAAACATTAGTTCAACAAAAAACTAGAGAAGCGATGTTGGGTTATGATATTTCCTTCTCTGGTAGTAAAGTAAATTGGGCTTACTCATTTAATTAGTCTATTGGGCCTCTATTATTGAACCTTGAAAGTCGTTGGGCTATTTAACCTCATGGGCAAGATTAGGTTCTTTGGACTAACCATCGGATATTTTAATATCTATTACTTTGACTTGTAATGATGAAAAAGCATGACGGTTGGTAGAGCAGCACACCGCCGTGCATTAATGTGGATGGGATCATGCTTAATGAAGCGGTAGAAAGCGATGACCAAAAGTAGTAGATAGACTAAATGCAGGTTAAGCGGGACCCATCGGATCGGGGGTCGTGTGTCGAGACGATGAGTGGGTGTACAGTGTCCGAGGCGAAGAGAGTATAACCTAGTGAGGAAGTCTTCACTGAGAGTGCGTTCTCATACACATTCAAAATAATAATCACATACACATAATGGAGATTTATTCTTTTCTCTCAATACACTAGACATTCATCCTCCATTGTTAACCTTGTGAACACATTATCTTGACTCTCGCGCGAAATTTATCCCCGTAGACGATTCGTCGAACTTGTGGTGTTTATCGTGTTTCTTGTCATGCGAGAATCGGTAGTCTTACATAATTGGGACGTGACAGAGGATCTTGGCGTTAACAATACCGTATATTACTAAAAATACGGTATATATATTACCTAACCTTTACTTTCCCTTTTCATCTTCAACCTTTATCCAATCAAATTGAGTGAGTGAAAAAGGCGATCAAAAGCAAAATTGATTCTTCTATCATGTGGACATTGAGATTAGAAGTGTTTGATATGGAGGTATATATGTTGCAAGTATTTTTTGTATAATAAGTCTAGGGATTTGTGTGATTAACTTTACATCTTTCTTTATAGGTAAAGTGTATTTTAAATTTTTAATGTATCTATAGCCACATATTAATTGTCTTTTTGTGTATTATAGTATGCTTACTGTCATAATATATATATATATATATATATATATACGCGCACACACCCACACCCACACGCACACCCACACAAGCACACACGCACACGCACACGTCAATATAGTACTTGATGTTGAAGAATAAGGTCTTGGGTGCTCTGTTTTTTTTTTGAAGTATTGGGTGCTCTGTTTTTATGAAGTTTTAGGAATATTAAATTATTATTTTTGCTTTATAGTCATTGTGTGTTTTTGTATTCTGAACTTGATGAAGATGAACATGTGTTTACTATAAAAGTGTTATATGATGGAATGTTTAGTACAACTGAGTATCAGAATGGGAAGTGCAGATGGTCATTGGAAGGTTTGGTTTTTGTTGATGTGAAAGTACTCTAGTGTTTTTGGACATACTTTTTGAACAATGTAAGCTTATTTCACTTGGTGAAATATATGATAGTAACTTCAAGCACAATGGGTGTGTGTGTTTCTGTGTTCATGTGTTTGTATGGTTTGTGTGAATGGACTAAATTATTCTACTGTTTTTGTCGTCTGATTTTAGTGAGCAGAATATTTTAATAGAAGCGTGATATTTTAGTGGTAGGTATATTGTCGTGAAGTGAAAACTTAAGGGCCCGTAATTAGGAAAGTGTAAGCGTGGATCAAAGCAGGATAATTAAGTAACTCACATTATTCAGCGTGTCCATTTAATGCTGGTTTTGTCTTAAAGATCTCTTTCTCGTACTAAGTGATTCTCTTGTGAATCTTAAATGATGATAATCTTATGAGTATAGTGCGTGAGAATCTATGAGCTGTTGGCGATTCTGGGTACGCAACATCTGTCACGTATTGAGTTTTCGAGATCGATAAATAATGAGGTCGTGAAGTACATCGTTTATCGTCTGATTGGAGAAAATGAAGATCTAGCGGCAGCGTATGGCTGACGGTGAGTGAACTTCCACGGAAGGGGTTCGATTCCTCTTCCAAATTATCATCATAGTGAAGTGACCTCGTTTTTGGGTGTAGGATTTTCCTTGGCTGATGCGAACTCCACCACGTTCACATTCTAGCCTTAAATTTCTTACAGCCGTGAGCCCCGGGTGTGAGCCTCCACGGACTTCTTCTTTCTTGTCAAATGAAGATACTGAAATCCAGGGAGAAGAGGTTCAATACCCTCGTGAAACATTCTCCGAAATGGAGAGAAATTTATGACGTTCATTTCATCATCGGGTAGCCTTGAGCAATAGGGATTTAAAATGTCGAAATTTATCGAATTGACGAAATCTCCTCTTTGAGCCGGGTTTTGAAATGAAAATGATCGACTAATTGGAGATGTTTAGATGAGCGAGAAATGATAATGAAAGCTATTTGATAGACTTCTGAAAATATGGATATATTTAGTAGCCAAACTGGATGACCGTGTAAGTCCGACTTATTTCAAATATATATATTTTTTGAAAATATTCATTAAAATATAATTATAACATGGAATTGTTTGACAATTATATTTTTCTGAGAAGTAAAGGAATCGAGAATGTGGGAAGTAATTAAGCGAAGCCACCATTTGATTGTCCGCGAAAGTATATCAAAGGAGAAATTCCATCGGATGAATTTGACTGATGAAAGGACGTGTTCCACGGTCTTGATCTTTCCTCGGTGCCCGTGCCCCACACGGAGAAATCTCAGCGGCTTTGAAGGATGGGCGGTAGTACGGTGACTTCTCTCTTGGCGAAGAGGATTCCTCGTTATCTTCAGAAAAAGTGACCGTACCCAGGGTTTTTGGGTCCAAGTTCGCAATGGTAGAACAACCTCAAGAACCATTTGATCGTGGCAAATCATGAAGCTTGGGTGTAAAGCCTCACAGACTTCTTCTTTGAACTACTACAAAGATAGTGCGATCGAGGGAGAAGGGTTCAAGCCACCTCGAAAACATTCTCTTCTCAGAGAAATTTGTGAGCGGTCCTTGGTCGACAGATATCGTGCAAGGGATGGCGGCGAAAAATGGTTCTGCTAGCAAGGCCTGAAATCTCCTGAAGAAATGACTGACGATGATGAAAAATATCTGCTGAGTTTGGAATGACTTTCACTACGGCCTCTTGGAGCTATTTAGCTAAAAGGAGGGTTATCAGCAGATTCTAGGATTCGATGATACCTGCAAAGCGGTGGTCTTCTCGAGCGAAGCGAATGAGTTATCGGCCAATATTTTAAACAATAATTCTTCTTCCATCTCTATTTTCCTTGAGCATTTAGAATTTGACTTACGAGTACGGTTGAAAATGTCAAATTCGATGATCTTATGGACAGTCTTGATGCGTCAAAGTTACATAAATGAAATGAGGAAGAATATCAATGCTTCCGAAATAAACGTCTTTAATGTGACCTTAGAGCGCTTGAAGCGAAGGTATCTGGTAGTGAAGATGCTTTTTACCATCAAAGAGAGTTTCTTCGAGAAAGAAATTGGATAGCTCGGCGTAGACCCAGCCGTCATGAGCTTCGCTTCCCATGACTAAGATAAAAAGATCTTGAGGGGCTTGATCGAGATTATCCTGTTAGCAGTGGGAGCTTGAACCAGCGGATTGAGCCGTGATCTAGGGACTCGGATGAACTGATGCCAAGAGATCATGAAGGTTTGACCGAGGAGGATATGAGCAATCTTCTCGACGAAGAATGAGTTGGAGCGAGGAAAGGTAGAAATAATGACTTCTTCGCCTTTACATCTTTCGATTGGACACAGCGTACTTCGATTCATGATGATGAAGCGGTGCTGAATATATATATCTTAAATTTGATTTACATGTGAAAATATTTAACTTTTTATGTTGAAATGAACATTTTATCTTTATTGATAAATCGTCTTTTAGGCTATGAGGTCTTGATTATCATCTCGATGATAAGGTTTCTTGTCGATAATTTAGTAGGGAAAGAAAGAAAATCCATAAAATGAACTATTGAATTAGATATGGCATATATGATTTAACATATTCAAATTTAATCGATGAAGTGAGAGTTGAAATCAATGAAATGACTATTGACTTAGATGAGAATAAATAACTCGAAATACTGATGCCGTGAGTTGCGAAGAGTGAGATCAATTATCGTGAAGTAAATTTAGAACTTCGTGATGCAGCAGTAAGATTAATATGACCATTGAACGACACCACAGAATAAAGATCGATATAATGACGTTGAAAGGACTTGGGGCTAAGATCGAATGAGTCCTACCATACCTCCTTACACCATCGGACCGATAGTGACCATTGACTTACCACCACGATAAGATCAATATAGGACCAAAGGACTTGGGGCTACCATCGAATGGCGGTGAGTCCTACCGTACCTCCTTACCATCGGACCGATAGTGACCATTGACTTACCACCTGATTCCTTACACCATCGGACCAATAGTGACCATTGACTTACCACCTGATAAGATCAATATAGGACCAAAGGACTTGGGGCTACCATCGAATGGCCCGGCGAGTCCTACCGCCCTCCTTACACCATCGGACCCAATAGTGACCATTGACTGATAAGATCGATATAGGACCAAAAGGACTTGGGGCTACCATCGAATGGCGGAGTCCTACCTCTTCCACCTCCTTACCATCGGACCAATAGTGACCATTGACTTACCACCACATAATAGATCGATATAGGACCAAAAGGACACAGGGCTACCATCGAATGGCGGTGAGTCCTACCATACCTCCTTACACCATCGGACTGATAGTGACCATTGACTTACCACCTGATAAAGATCGATATAGGACCAAAAGGACTTGGGGCTACCATCGAATGGCCGGTGAGTCTACCATACCTCCTTACACCATCGGTGATAATTTGTGTGAAAAGTGATCTTTTATTGATATCAACGGTTGTCATACGAGACTTAGATAAGCGGCTTGAACTTTATTGAAAATACTTAGAAACACTTGCGGTACCATATATTCTTGATCTCGGAACCATCAAGTGCCTTTAATCGATAATCTGCAAGGCTTTGGTACTTGATCACTCATATAGCCCTTCCCGATTAGCATTAGCTTTCCGTATTACGAGGTGTAAATGCGGCTTCTCACGAGAAGAAGTCTCTACTTGAATCTCTGATTTGACACCACTTGTTATAATGTTTGGCCCACCCGTTGATAAGCGGACGATTTGATTAAAGCTTCTCTCGACTTCGTCTAGCAGGTCCAAGTTAGCCTTGATCCTTAATCATTTGTAGATTTCTTTGAATTGACACGAAGACTTGGAGATCCGATCTGTTGGGACTAAGGCATCGATACCATAGACCCAATCGGAAGGCTAATAGTCCTCGGCGTGGTTCGGTATGCCTGACACATTTCGTGATTCTTGGCCATCTCCCTTAGCTTCGTCAATCTTCGCTTGAGATTCGTGACGTCTGTTGGTTACTTAACTTGCCGATCGGTGTGGATGAGCCCGAAGTCTTCTTTATCTTTGAATCCCCAAATCGATCGACTTTATAAACTTTAAGCTCCTCATTGTTACATTATCGGTAGAAGCGGTTTCGCCTCTACCCACTTCATATAATCAATAGCAACTATAATTTTAAGCTAACGACCTTTAAAGCTTTGAGTACGGTCGATATATCAGCCCCAGAACGGTGAAGGGTATAGGAGATAAAATCGGTATAACTCTTAGGTGGTGATAGAAACTTCTTGGCGTGATTCTCGTAGCTTCTTTTAAATCCCTTTTCATGAACTTCGAAAGCATACTCGGCTTGGAGAGACCAAACATTTCAATAATGGTGAGAAAATGCAATCGATAAAGATCCCCATCGATAAAGGTGAAATTAGTACTCTTGTACTTGATCTTCTTTACGACATCGATCCAGAAGGAAGGGCGCCATCATCGCCGAATACTCGATGTAGGGGTCGTCCAGCGGTTTGTTAAGCTCGATGCATCATCTTTGTTTCATGTTGAACACTAAAATTTCTTTGCATAATTTCCAAATACACCGATCCATGAAAGACATACGCATCTTGTAGTGGTGAATTCGACAAAGCTTGTCAGGCGATGGGAATTGTCGTTACGCTCAATACCACAAACTTCAAATGAAGTAAAAAATTGAAGTTGGTTTAACTTTAACTCGCGGATATTTGATCATTCGGGTCCCAAAAGCTTCATAATCTCGGCAATTTGTTTTACAACCAGCTGAGAATCAATATAGATAATTAAGCTGTTGGACTTGAGACTCTTTCTTCAATCGGACACTCTAACTTTGCCCGTATTGACCTCATTATTTGTTGCTTTTAAATCAAGAATCGATGGCTCTTTGAACCTTAAATCCCTCTGGACTTATTAGAATAATTCTGCTCCCACTAATTGATCGTCGTAGAGATCCATCTACGCACTACGTCCGCCTTGACCGTACTGTTGAATGCGATGACCCTTTTCGTCGGAAGATTGACTTCGATAATTTCGTCTGCCCGGTGAAGCGAACATTCTACCGTAAAAGTATCGAAGCGAGCTTGATGATGGCGATTCGGGGATGATACTCGATAAAAAGCTGGGACAATTCCATGATGCTTTATCCACCTTCTTCAACGGTGATCCGTGTGAGCGACCCGAGAGTCGACCTTGAAAATCTAGCTTAGAAGCTTTCTCTGGCAATTATTAAAGCGAAAGGCAAATTTCTCGATGTTAGGATACACGGTTTGACATCTCGTGGGGCGTGGTGGCGTAATAGGCCAGGATCTTTGCTTCCACCGATCTCCGAATCAAAAGCGCTCCAGCTCGCTTAAGGGCCGTGGTAGTCTGAATATAAAGTCTCTGTTGGACGAGCTTGACCGATAAAGGGTAGAAGCGAATCATCTTTATACTTTGGAAAGCATCTCACACTTGGAAGTCCACTTTGGAATGTCTTAGCATTCTTGGTCCATGGCGCTTGATGTTACGCCCAAGATCTTTTCGTCGCGTTCGATCACTAAAACGCGATCTGATCCTGGCGTAAACCTGATAAACACCCCGAAAGCGTGGCCGCCCGGTTGGATAGCTTTCGAGTGAGAATCGGTATGTGAATTCTGAGGTTTATCGAAAGCGGAGAATTTATATCGCTGGTGTATTGATATCGAGAGATAATAATAATTCTCTGTGAATATCGATTCTAAATGAAGAAGAGTATGGCGTATACCTCTGGTGGAGACTTCTTGCCAAGTTATATCCTCCATCGCGAATTATCGTGCCACGCTCTACTACACATTTCCTTTACTTATGGAAGTGGGTTTCTTGTACCGTGCGTGTAGTTTGTTCAACTTCTTTTGATCTTTACATTTTACATCGTAGGTAATGGATTCTGATCCATCCACATTAATGCATGGCGATTCTTTAGTCAATAGACATGCTTTTTCATCATTCTGGTCGAAGATTATAGATATTTAAAATGTCTAAATGATTGATCCATTGACCGTCTTGGGTCTTATAAGTTTGAAATGAAAATGATATGATAATTGGGCTTTAATGATTTTTATAATTGATAATAAGCATGACTAAACAATTGTAGAGTAATGAATTAGATCGTAGAGTCGTGACTTAACGATCGTAGAAACATAACTTAACGATCATAGAGTTGTGACTAAACGATCGTAGTCATTACTTACTGCCATAATAAAGTGAATTGGCATGGTCGAATGCCTTACTTACGGCCATAATATAGTGAATTGACACCTTCAATAGTCACACTACCAATCTAGATAATTTCATTGCTAGATAACTTCACCAATCTCATAATAAAAATTACATTTTGTGTATTATAATCTACTATTACATTTATTGCATTACATAATTTAATCTAGGATAATTATAATGAATCATGTTAACACCAAAAGGGCAATACATATGTTGAGTCTTCTGTTTATCTTCTTAACTTTCTTTTCTATTTTTGTGCATGTTGCTAACAACCCAACTTCAACTGGAAGATCAATCCAACGAAAAAATCCACCGGCATTCTGCAAAAGGGGAAAAACATGAAATTTTGGATGAAAACTTACAAACCCTACTAGGTAGCGAAAAATTTAGGTTATTTAAGAAATTACCCCAATGGATTGGCAATCAAATAACCTTCTACCATAATTAAAGTTGGAAATAGCAGTAGTAAGTTCAACCGAAAAACCACATTAACAAAGCACAGTTGTCATTGGTTAGTTTCTCTTCTTTTCTCATACTCTAGTTCTCTTCCTCTATCCTGCTCTGGTTCTCTTCTCTCTGTTTCTCTATTCTTCTATTTATTAACTATATGGAGGGAAAAGGGATACAAGATTTGGGTGGGAATCAAAGGAAAAATAGAATGGGTTTTTTTAATGAAGTCAAACCGTATAAAAATACTTACCTTACCAAAAAATTAGATATTTTGATCAATTTCAGTCGAAAATTAAAATTGGGAGGATATTGTGTGAAATTAGGTACTTGACGTAACAGATATATAAGTTCAATTAATTTAGAGGTCGGTAGAACTTGGTGTAAAGAAGTGTATTTTGGCCGATGGATAATTGCTGAGCTGGCTGTTGATGTCAGTCACTTTCAGCTTTCCATCAGCAATGCTATTAATTAAAAATAAAATCTATTTATCACTCTCACTTCCCTGTATGCATGGCAGGTTCGATTCTGTAACCTTAATTACATCTTGATTATCGTCTTCCGTAGGATAAACAGAGTAAATTATTTTATAACTTGAGGTAATTGCTTTTACTGGTCTATCCTATATTTGACACGACAAAAGTTTAATGGACACCTCATTCTTGAAAGTTACTAGTTGACAAAAGTTTAATGGACACTCTGATTGTACCGACTTTTTTTTTTAGAAATAAAAAATTGCTCAAGAATGCCTATATATATATTTGAATATTTTTCTAGCTTTGGACAAGTAGCTCAAAGTTGCTAACTACATATAAAATGGATATCTTTAGGTTCTTACTATTCTGCCTTACTTTGATCTTGCTTTCATTTTTAACAGATGCTCGCTCTGTCAGGCCTATTGGGGTTGCCAGAGAAGCATTCGAGGCACAATTTAGACGAGAAATGACAGATGAAAGCGAAGGCAAGTGGCCTGTGCGACTAAGTCCAGGAGGTCCTGATCCACACCATCACTAAAAATTTGACTTATATGAAGTTCCAGTGTCACAACTTTAATTTATTGCCTTTTTGGCTTGGGCTGGGCGGTCTGCAGCGTTTTAGTATGATTTTCGGCTTCCATGCCATATATATCATGCAAACAACGTACGCAGATTATCTTAAGATGACTAATATAAATACCATATATGTCATGCAAACAACGTACGTTGATTACTGGCTCTAAGTATATATATATGGTATACGTTATATATAATTTTCTTAACACTATAGTGACAAGAAAATATATATCCTACTTACAATTAGACGTACAGTGCAACCCTATTAATTTATTAAGATCTTGGCCATATTCTGTATTTGGTGATTAAGGTATAATTTTTAGCTTCTTGGTTTGTTCAATTAAATTAGCTCCCTTGTTACTTAGCTAAAGTGAAAACGTACAGTTGTGTTGCAGAGTGATTTAATTAGTTCAACATTGTTGCCCAATCTAACCACAACATGCATTGGCAAAATCACAACATGCATGATGTTTTGTAATTCTGTAATTAAGAGTGTGAATAGATTTAAATACCCAAAAGTGATTTAATGTGATCAATTTTTTAAGTTTACTAATGCATACTATAATAAGATCGAACAGTTAATACATGTCTGTATCAACTTCACCATAGTGAGTTGTATAGTCTTGCAGTACAATTTTAATTATATTGATAACACATTACTGCAAAACTATACAACTCACTATGATAAAGTTGATTTTCAACTTCGCCATAGCTAGATACCTTAAGTTTGATTACTTGAGTGAAAAACAGAAAAGTTTAACAGTTTTTTGAACTATTTTGATAGGAATTAATTAAACTTTAATATATATATATATATATATATATATATATATCATCAAAAGTGAAACATAATTAAGGCCAAATTGCTTGAGTACACATTTTGCATGCATACATGCACGTACGGCCTTCTGAAGGGCTAAACTAAACAGCTACGAAAACAGTTTTGATTTATCTATATGAAAGTTTTTTTTTTTTTTAAAAAAGGACAATATACTTCATATTTTTTAAAATTTTATAATGTCATGGTCAATATTTTAATATTTTGCAAAATTAAATTATATCGCCCCCTTTAACCAATTTTTGCTCAAAATAAATTAATCATCTGCACATTGCGTAGGTGTTTAAGGGGCTAATAGTCAATTTGTATACTAAAATACATTCCCTTCAAAGGGGTAAAACCTTCAGCACAATAAAGATTTACAAACTAATTATTTTATTCCTTAATAAAATTCATACATCAAATGCACGTACGTGATTGACTAATTTTAACTAAAATTGGTCAAAGTATAGAGTTGTAAAGAATTAAGCATCGAGTATGCCATTACAAAATCTATACATCAATTTAAACGTATAAACGAGAGAATAATTTTGTAATTTGCTATAAAAAAAAGTGACAATAATTTTATTTATTTATATTTTAACTCCCAATTATCATGTCAACATAACATTTTTCTTGATTAATGGTGGACTACCTATTGGGAGTAGATAAGATTGGAATGATCAATCATTTCTTGAGAATGAAGAGTCAGATAGATAAGATATATACGTCGGCAATATATACAGATCATACTATTATATTTAGTGCCACTCCATACATATGCAAGTTAGTTCATTCTTCTTTTGTCTACTTAATTATTCATACTCCCTCCAAAAAAATATATATAGAATCATCCAAAATTACGTTTTAAACTTGAAAGTTAAATAAGAAGATAAGTAAAGTTTACGTTATAAATATAAAAATAAAATAAAAATTATCATAAAGGTTGAATGAAGAGTATTTTAGGAAGCCAAAAACACTTCAAAAAATTTGTTAACACGAAAGTCTTCTTTGGCTTTAGATATTAGATTAAATTTTTTTTTAAAAAAATATTAAAAGAGTTATTTACAACAAAAAAATAATAATCATAAAATGTAAGATATATAATTTCTTATTTTTAATATAAAATTGTAATTTAATCGTGTTTTAACTCTCTCTATTTTATAAAAGTCTCATTTATCAACTTTTTTATTTTATAAAAAAGAATTTACTTTTTAGTTACAATAATAAAACTTGATACAATATTCTTAAATTTGTTAGTATAGTTTTATTATCATACCATTTTACTAAACTAACAACTTACAAATTTTTAGGATATATATAGAATAAAATAAACCATGAATATTCACATATTTTTTGAACAAGACTCGTTGAGGAACGGATGGTGTAGTTATGATAAATTGAAAATCTTATGAAAAATAATATATATTACGATTTTACATGTCGATTTTATTTTATTACAAGTTACGTAGATAATTATAATTAAAAATATATTTACGATATATTTGATATAGTGCATGTGTCAATTTTATAAAATTTCTATATATCCAACTCCTTATATATTATACGTTAATTTAATAAAAATCTTTCCTAATACTCCATATATAACTCCACTCAAATCTTATTATATGACTAGTTAGAGGGTCAAAGCAGCTCCTCCGAAGTTGAAAAGCTCCAATATTGCTGCATTGCAGGTTATCATTGTGAGAAAGATCTTGTGAAATCATAAAATTTATTTGTATAAATATTAATTCTCTTTAAAAAAATAAAAAAAAAAAAAATTCACAAGTTAAGTTAGATGAGAAGACAAGTTGTGATGAAGACAAATTAATCAGCAATTTAGCCGATGACAATAATTACAAAGATATACACGGTTGACCTAAAATCAATAATTTTTAATTGAATTACTTTAGTTGCTTATAAAAATATTAATTAATTTAAGAAATAGGTTTTATAAAAAGTTTTTAATAAGATTCAATCATTGTTATCACGAATTTAGACAATGTACATGTGTGTGATAATGACTAAAAAACTCATGAAATATATATGTCATACTACAAGTATTCAGGATAAAATACATAGAACTTAGACTCATTAAATACTTCACCATTCAGGATAAAATACATAGAACTTGGATTCATTAAATACTTTTTAATACTCCACTTATTATACTCATTAATCAATTACTCTATCCATTCCATAAAAATAATTTCATTTGATTTTGATTCTATATAATTTATAAAATCTTAATATATAAATTGTGATGAAATTTATTTTAATTTAAAAAACAACAATTTTCACTGAGGAATATTTTAATATCATATAGTTAAATATATTCTTCTTATTTGTTTTTTTTGAATTGTAGATGGGAAAAATTTTAATCACTCCATGTTCATTTTTCAATAAAAAGACTCAAAAGAGTGGGTGATAAAGATTCGGGTGCCATTTTTATGGGTGCCATTTTTATAGAGGGTTTTATCTTTACTAGAATTTTTAATATGTAATTTTTTTTTTGCCTATACTTTCATGAAAATAATTATTCATTATATTAATATTATAACGTTGTTAAAAAAAATTTGGTCTCCCAATATAAATTCCTGGTTCCTGCACCAGAGTAAACTACAACAACCAACATGATGAAATATAACATCCTAACAATCACTCAACTAGTCATTTCACATGATTTTTTGATATTTTCACAAGAAAATCATCGTTATATTTTCTTATAGCGACGGTTTTTACAATCGTATAGCGACACTTTTCATATGAAAATATCAAAAAATCATGTGAAAATATCAATTTCCAAGACTAGAAACAAAAAACATAAAGAAGAAACTCAGGGAGGCTTCCATTTTAATTTGTGCTAACGAATTATTTAATCTTGTGAAAACATAATATTATAAAAAGAAGGAAATTGTTACATGAAAACCGTCGCTATAAATTCTATAGCGACAATTTTCACTGTCGCTATACATATATAGTGACACTTTTTATGTTAAAATATCAAAAAATTGTGAAAATATCAATTTCCTAAAAAAAATTCTATTTAATGGTATTATCTTTTACTATAATAAGTTTAAATTCTATTTAGCATATTCTCATTGGTAGAACACACAAAACAAATGCCAACTGAGGATCAGTTCATCAGTTATTTTCTCAACTAAAAAGAAACATACCGCAGCATAAGTTCTACAGAAATTTGAAACCATAAAAAAGCAGATAGCGATGCCTCCAACAATAGAAATGACAGCATAAAGGAATAGAAGTGTTTTGAAACCATTTGATAATCCACATTGGCAAAGCACACAAGCATATATATATATATATATATGTCAACAAGAATTAATCCACTGGTTTGCTTGCTAGATTAAATTTTAATGGCTTAATACAAGGTTGACTTGTCAAATTGCTGAAGAAAGGGAAAAAAATCATTTGGCCGCCCTATCCACTTGCCATCTAATATTTAGTTTATATTTGCTGTCTTTCCATTCATGTCGACTGGCACTTTTCTTCACACATGAGACAGATCCATTAGGATTCTGCACAAACAAAAAACAAGAACCTGTTAGTTGGACAAGCAAATTGGCAAAGAGTGAGAATCCCATTTCAGGTAAAGAAATTTCGCAACTTTTTTGAGAAGGAAGGAAGGAAGGAAATATAATACAATGCAAGGAGTGCTAAGAAACCTTCAAGAGTCAAAGTGGGAATTGACACATTGGTGTGTGGCGATTCGTTTGGAAAGGATGGATTATTATTTATACGAAAACTGACATAAAGAATCCTTGCATATTCACACTTTTGTTTTATGTTTTAAAGAGACCCTTGTCCTCGTCTGTTTCCATGTTTTTTAAGGTTGTCATTGTTATATGTTTTAGAATATGCCAAGAAAATTACAGAAGAAGATGACTAGACTGACAACTTGGAGCTTTAATTTATTAGAGAGATGAAAGGCTATAAAGAACAAACAGAGATATTAGGAGCAACAAAAAGAAG
Source organism: Panax quinquefolius (assembly GCA_020205615.1). Taxonomy (NCBI): domain Eukaryota; kingdom Viridiplantae; phylum Streptophyta; class Magnoliopsida; order Apiales; family Araliaceae; genus Panax; species Panax quinquefolius. Next base: position 96,812,467 of record CM035174.1, on the reverse strand, counting down.
TGCTTTTTGAGTGGGGCAAATGCTAATTAGTATATATATGTAAATATTAAGTAATGGAAATGCATAAAGCAACTCCATCTTTTGAGAATAAGACAACAAACCATATGCAATCCGTCATCTTGTAATCTTGGGCTTGCATATCTAGTAGCTCTTATATATTGCAGCTAATGTTGTTTGATTAGTTACTACTATCATCTTACAAGCCAAGCTATTTGCATGCTTTATAGTTAGTCCTACAAACTTTAAAAATGGCAAGTTCAACTTCTACTCAAGTTACAATGTTGATCTTATTACTACTACTCTTTGCTCATGTGAGCAGTTCAACAGCAACTAGCTATCGTGGGCTTAGAACTATGCAGAAAAAGATTGACAGCAGACAAATTTTACGTGAACTAAGTTTTGAATTTTCTAAGATGAAGGGCAACAATAGGAGGGAAATGGCGGGTATTCATAGAGAAGCACCGGAGGGGCCAGATCCTCAACATCACTAGCAACCTACGGCCATTGTGAAGGAAAGTGGTGGTTACAAGAATAGCTCTACTACACATGGTGTAACTTACAGCAGAAAGAAGGGTTTCCTTTTTTTTTAATACTAATATTTCTTTTTGTTGGTACCAGGTATTATTGTTATATCAGTTACAACTATGAGAATATAATAATAAAATATCGAAATGCTCACAAATGAATTTTCTTTCATGTTATGCGTCAAGTTAAAGAAGAATTTTCTACACTAGATAGACAAATCAGACCATGTTTGCATGCAAATTCACATTACATCCCCTAACTACTTTATAGAAACTTGAACGTACTTGTCAAAAATAAAATAGAATACAATAGCATCGCTTCTTTCATGGATTTTATATCACAGAAAATAGGGTGAGTATATAACAAAGCAGCAATTTTTCTCCTATTGCTTTTGCGCTTGAAATTTTTTGTTCCAGATTTTGGCGATTCAATATTTTTTCCCGATTAATTTCAATTCCAAACTAAGTAACTTTTAAGCCTCTTACTTTAAGAGGCCATATTTTGGTATGAGGTTAGTATATAAAATTTTTAGTAAAGAAAATAAGGATGTTGAACTGCTTAATTCTAAGATGATAAATCATCTAGAAAAAGGAACCGGAGGGGTGGGGGAAGTTGGGTATACAATCAGAACCTCAAACAAAAGTTGAAAAAACCTTCACAAAGTGAGCTTTTGAGAAGAATAAAATTGCTTGCTAAGAAACATACAGACCAATGACCAGTTCTGCAACTATACAAAGACCTTTCTCTTTGGCTAACTTCAAAAAACACAAAAAAGAAAATTCTACTGGAGGCTCATAAAATATTGCAGAAGAAAAAATTACACCCTTTTTACAGCATGTGGAACTATGACATAAGAGAAAAAAAATACTTTCTGATCTGAAAATTAAAGAATTTTATCTCTTTGAGCTCCAGTTGTAGCCATAAAATTATTTTGGAGAGAAGAAAGTTCAAAATCTCAATGGAGTTTCAAATTCAGTTAGCATTATGATAGAGTTGAAAAGATTCCATTCAATGCCAATCCATCCATCATTCTTGGTACAGTTTCAGTTCTATATTATGATATCCAACAAAAAGATCCTAATAATTTTGTCGTCATCAATGCGTCAATGACAATCATACTCGGATCTCTTTACTTTTTTAGCATTTGAACCATCAAAATATGTAGTTTTCATTGTTTTGTGGTTAGGCATAAATCATTAGATTAATAATTTGTTCTGGTGAGAACCTAATAGATCAAAGGTATCACTCAAGCTAGCATTTGCAGAGAACTTGAGAAACGGAAAGGTTTCCCAGAACGTTTAAGTCTTTTACAAGTTTAGAGAAAATGATACAGATTGAGTGAACTATGGCATAGAAGGAAAAAAAAATTCCAACTTTAAGTAGGAAGATTATGCGACTGTAACAAGAATTTGTTTATATAAACAAGCATGAAAATAGAACCTAAACTTCGATATTATGAAGCAAGGTGAGTCAGAATTACCAGGATCTGTGCTCACTAATATGGGTGTACAAGGCTTTTGTTTGAACCTATGTCATCCAAGAGCATAAACTCAGCAACACAAGTTAGAGTGGATGATGACTTGCCTTTCCTCCTTCGTTCAACAAGCAGAAGATAATACTGAGGCTGTGAATCTGCAAGTTGAGAAATTAAATATTAACAAAGAAGGATTTTCACCTTTGAAACAAAGCAACACATCAGACAAGACGGTGTGATTGGAATAGTTAGAAAGTTGCCTTACCATGCATGTTGTTTCAGACGTTGCATGCAGCACAGGGCTTTGGATGGTTTATAATGAGTCGCCAAGGGAAAAAATGAAGTAGCCTAAAGCTTACAAAGTGAAACTAAAATTTTGCCACCATGTAATAATTGTCCTCATATTTACACCAAAGGAAACTCAGAACATGATTACTATGATTCAAAAACACAATATCTTAATAAAAGTAGACGAGGATGTGAAAGTTTCAAGCACTTTCAAGACTGCAGATACATTACATTTTTCTGATAAATTAAAATCCTCAAAGAAAATAAATTTATTCATCTCCAAGATTTTTTTTTTATCACATTTGAAGGCTAGTTTACAAACCATACAAGCAGCTTTTGAATAGTGTCATAAAAACCACAATAGTATTTCACCAAAAAGAAACAGCAGTGAAGTACCATATAATAACATTACTCAGAAAAAACAGCTCTAGTCAATAGACCACAAATATATACCAAACATACATGTTAAAATATGTTGGTTTCCAGGAAATCATACTCTTCAATACTTTCTCAAATTTTAGTTCACCAGTTGGAACTTGGAAGAGCCAATTAGTTGTTTCCTCTTTCCACAAAAGGTTAACCGTTGAATAGAGAACATATTAACAAATTTTGTTAACCTCAATTCGTTTCAATAAATACCAAAAACACTGAAAACCAACAGGATGAATTCAAATTTAAAAAGAGAATTACATCAACTTGACCAAAAATACAGTAGCGCATATATAGAGAGAGTATTCAAAGGCACAAGTCACATAAGTTTTGTCCTTAAACTTGGTTGATCATAACATAGTTATTCAACCAAAGTAACAACTAAATGACACACAAAAGTGAATTGATTTGATCCTATATGAATTCACATTTTAAAAGATTTGAGGGGGTCATTAGGGTCAATCTCAGCAATGAGGGGCAGATCAACAGGTAGAGTTTCCAGACTCAAGCCTTCCCCTCTCAGCGTCCCAACCACTTCCTCGAACACTATCCTGTTGCCACCCTGAGTAAGGTGCAAACCATCTCTGCAATTAGAATGACAAAAACAAACCATCAGAATGGAATTTATCGTTCATTTTTCACCTACTTTACTACTTAAATAGTGTGCTAACATCAGAAAATAAAAAGGCCACGTTAAAGAGAGAATAATATACGATCCCGTGATTGGGGTAGTCAGCAAACATGTAGATAGTTGAACCACTATTTTAACCTACAGTGCTGTTCATTCATAGGTAAATCATAAGACCCCAAAGAGTCTTCTTCTACATCATTATCCTACCATATCTATATAGTACAGTAAAATGCAAGCAACCTGCATATCTACTGCAGAATTTACAATCAATTAAGGAGATGAAAAAGGTACTATCTGTATGTGAATTACTAGACAACGAAGTCATAAGCTACGTGTAAAATTGAAGATATACGTATATACCTTAAGTAAGCTCTTTGCCAGTCAGGAAACTGCTGCATTTTGTTCCAAAGATTTACAACTGGAATTCCACATTCTTTAGCAACTGCCACGCAAGCTTTGGCGTAAGTACCTGCTGCTTCATTGGTTCTCTCTGGTAGACCCAATTGATTCTCAACAAAAGGGTGCCTGCAATTTTTCAACAACTCATAATAAAATATTCTGATGTACTATGTGATTGCTATGTATCACTACAATATGGTAGGGATATCGAGAATACGTTAAATAGAAAGAATATATGAAATTTTTAAAGGGGTGTGTTAATGATCTTACAAAAGGCGCCCGGTTTCATCAATTGGGGGAGGAGTGATGAGGACAATGAGAGTTTCAGGCCAACACTTATGAACATAAGAGTAATAAAAGAATTACATCAGCAAAAGAAATGAAACAAAAAATAAATATATGTATGCAAGCATTTAAAAGTACGACAACAATATAGCCTTTCAATAAAAAAAGAAAGAGCACTTATGGTTGCAAGCACTTAACATATAGTGCCTTTGACACTAGCATCAGATAACACTTATTTCAGAGATTCATTTCTAAAAGCTTCCAGTGTGAGATTATGTTGAAGTCTCACATAACAAGTAATATTGTGTCTTTAAAGCCACAACATGAAGGTCATTTATTTTAAGAAGTAGGAGTATACATAATTGATCTCAATGAATATACAAACCAAACAATTAAAGATGCCGAGAAAGGATCCAGATCATCATAATAAACTATACATAGGCTACAAGTACCAAAGAGATCGTATTTACAGTAAAATACTATCATATACAAAATCAGAATAGGCGCTAAAACTCTGGTGCTTGTGGGAACAAGAGAGTTTTTTTTCCCTCTATTCAAACAAAATAGTGAAAAAGTAGTTACTCCTCCTAAGTGTGGATTGGAAGTTTGTTGAACTCCTACAAGCAGTAAATATCCAAATGTTTAAATATATTGAAAATAATTTAGTTAAAATGTGTCAAATAACTAGTACTCCTTCAAACTGAGTGTCACGGTCAATATGGCACATATTTAGGGGTTGAGGGGAACATTGACCATCACATGTGTAAGCTCACATATTTAGCAAAAAAAAAAAGTTCACATATTTGCTTCATGATCAATTAATAGAATAAACTACAAGTTTCTCATATTATTCTAACCTTTAGTAGTAAAAAAAACTACATAATGTTAATAAGCCCCTAAACGATGAACAATTACTTTTTCTTGCATTTTCAATAAGAGATAAAACCCACACTCAATCTGTTCTCTGTGTTGTATTTTTGTATAGAATAAGCAAACAAATTAGTTTAAATGCAGCACTTGTCAATCCATAATCCAAGATGTCGAAACCTGGCACTTGGTGGACAAGCCAAAGAGGATATTACAGGACTTGGACTTTAGCATCTAAATATCCAATTAGCATCTTTGAAGGTACATTAAAGAAAATATCTACCATCAAAACATATCTAGCATACAAAAATTCAGTAGATCAAAATTTTTGACAACCATAGTTTTTAGATCAGCATAACATTCTGGTCCTACATCAGTAACATCGCATTAGGGTATTGGGACGGGTAGAGATCATATATGGCTTGACACACCACAAAAAGAATACTTGAGTACAACAAGTGTGACAGGCTGTCAGGCTGACAGCAAGTCCAAACCAAATTCAACCAACCAATGTGCCATAGCATAAACTTTAACTAGAAGGACTCTATCAGGAGAATTATGTGACCAGAGTTCATTATCAATAATATATAAAAGGTTTAGAAGAAAGTAAAAAAGGTCAGACAGTGTATTATGCAGGGCAGGCAAGTGAAAATGACAAGGTAGCCCACACCTTTCACAATTAAGCAGCAAGGAAAAAATAAAATTAACCAAGTGGCAAACAATAACAGCAACTAGTGGGCCTCCCAGATAAACACTGTCTGGCACCCACTCTACATTTGGATTGGAGGAATGGAACTGAGGAAAGAATGAAATGCAAGTTAGTATATTCATTTAGCATTTCAAATGTATGTTTGATTAGTGGTGGGTAATGTGATAGAATGACATAATCATCGCATACATCCAGTCCATTGGAAGGAATTTCATTCTACCGCCGCCCACACGAAATGGAAAGGATGGAATGAATGATTTTATTTCATCAAAGTGATTCAACAAAATAATCACCAAATACACTAATTTACTAATTTTCATTTTATTCATCCCTTTATTCCTTCAATTCAATCCAAAGGTAGCATTAGTCTATGAGGGTGGATCGTTAGTCTTATTTAAACAAACGTGTCTGTATAACTCAATAATAATAAATTTTTAGGAGTAAAATGACATAATGTATCAAATAAATAATAAAAATGTATCATTAAAGTTGTTTTTTTGTGGGACGGTGGGAGTAATATATAACTTAGATAACAAAAATGGGACTTTTTAGTGGGACGGTGGGAGTAATATACAACGACTTGTCAACAACTATGCAAATTTCTTGTTTGTTGTTTGTGATGTGAGAGAGAGAAAGAGTGGAATACCTTGAGAAAACAGACAATGGCGCGGAGATTTTTCTTGTACTCATCTATTGGCACGTGTTGGAAGGCAGAGCTCCTATCAGGAAGGCACGCGTCATTTGCGCCGAAGAACACCGTCACAGCCAGCGGCGCACCACCACTCTCCGCCCCAGCCGGAAAAACCTTGTGCAACACACTCAAAGCCCATCTTGTATTATACCCACTATACCCTCTTAGCACCACATCAACCTAAACAAACATAATTATCACCAAAAAACCCCAATTTTCAAAATTTCAAAATCAATCAACCCAATATATAAATATTGTTCCATATATACATATATATGTATTTGTATATGTATATGTATATATTGTACCGTGCGAGAGAAGTGGTGAGCAAAAGAAGCACCCCAGCCACCATCACCAAAGGATTCCTCAGTAATGGAATCTCCAAAAAGATAAATCTTTGGCCTCATTTTCTTAATAAAAAAATGGATCTTTTTTACTCTGATTTTTTTCACAAAAAAAGAACTGGTAGTACTGCTTTTATAGAGATCAACCTAGTAGTAAGTAAATGTACTTTCTTGATCAATAAAGTTGTGAGAGGAGACGGGACAAGGCAAGAAAGACTGAAACCTGCAACCAAAAGAAAAACAGAGTAGTGATGATGAACCGTAATAAAAACAAATAGTTAGTACTCAACTATACAGAGGCTGCACTTAATTTAACTGCCCACTACTGTACTTTCTTACCACCCCTTTGTGATACAGAGACTGCACTAAATTAATTAATTGAACCCAGAAAAAGCTGCAATCTGCTTCTTTCTTTTACATACAAAAGAGAGATATGGATAAATATATACATATATATAGAGAGAGAGAGAGAGGGAAAAAACAGACAGACGGGTACAGAGAGGGGTGGAAATGGTGGATTAACAAGAAGAGTTGTTACGTTTTGTTGTGGAGTATATATATATATATGGGCGAGGACTCCAAAACTTACTTCTGACCTCAGCAATGCACTTCCCAACAACTTTTCTTGGGACCAATTGAAATGGTTAAAATGGATTTAAATAAAATACTACTCCATATTATTTTAAAATAGTAATTAAAATACTCCATATTATTTTAATGACTCTTTTAAGAAAAATCACATACACTAATAAATGAAATTAATATATTACATTAATTTTATCCTCATATCTTCTATTGATTTTATTGTGTTTGTATGTAGATCAAAATAGTGATTACAAAAGATTTGTTTATGTTATTTAGTATTTTATTTAAATTTGTCTATTTTAATTTAAAGTGATTTACTTTTTATTTTATTATTTATTTATGTTACTCCCTCATTTTTATTATACAAGTCGTTTTAGAAAGAAAAAAATTACGTTTTACATATATCTATAAGAAAAAACTAATCATTTTCTACTTTGTTACTAAAAAACTAGAGTAATTGTGAGAGAATAAGAAGAGTAATTAACTAATGGATAGGTAATAATGAAATTTTAAATCAATATTAATTATCTAACATTAGAAATAATGAGATTTCTTACTATGTGTTGAGTATTAATTTATGATTCAATAAATCTCTTTAATATCTGTCTGCTCATTTCGCTGTCTGGCTCAAATATACTTACATGGATCTGGTTATTATGAAGTGCACATTATGGTAAGTTCACTTCATGTCCAATCTGATCTTGACACGAGACGGAGGTGATCTCTCTAGGATCGTGCCTTCTGAAAAGGGATATCGTATTGTATGTGGTCGCAGATCTTTTATCGTCACCAGAGCCGGTGGCCGTAATAGTCGTCGCATAAAATCTAGTCGCTGAAATTGAATTTCACTTCATGCTAACCACTCCCACACTCAAATACATATTTTGATGGCCCACGTGTAGAGCAAGTCATGTGGGCCATCAAAATATGTATGTGAGGGAAGTGGTTATCATGAAGTTTATTTTTGGGTAAGTTGGTCAATTGACCAATAAAATCCTGACATGCAGGCGAAGCTCTATGTGTGTCAGCATTTTATTGGTCAATTGACCAATTTACCAAAAAATAAACTTCATGCTAACCGGATCCGTATGTGAGTAGTTGTATGTGATAGTAGACTTATTCATTTATGATTCTATGAACTACTTGGAAGTTGGAACAACTCGGATCAAATTTTGAATCTAAATTAAATCATAGAATATTAAGAAGGGGGACACTATAAAAAATATATTTGGAAATATCAGTTACCTAATAAGAATTATTATTTATTTTTAGTTCACCACAAACTCACCTAAAATGTTATGACTAAAAATATTAGTGATATCAGTTTGAATCCTTCTATACACATTTAAGTATCTCACATATTATTATGAAAGATTGAAATGTTACAAACCCTTTCACTTAAATATCTAACATATACATATATATATATACACACATTTAAGTATCTCATATATTACGATGTGAATCTCGATATTACAGCACTAACTCTTAAACTGTTAATATACTAACATATATAGAAGCACACATGATTTTAGTCCCCCAATGTTTTACAGTGTTTTTCAACTATTTTTCCTCCAACCAATCGTAGAGTAAAGAGAAGATATCTTCCACTTCTAACACTTGTTTTTTCTTACAAAATAATATACAGTGTTAATTATAAAACATACTTACCATTAAAGACAAAATTTTAAAAGAATATCATCCGATCAGCGCAACCAAAGAATCTTCTCCTTGCATTGTGGATTTTCCTTTCGATTACAACTCTTCAATTTGGGGACAAATCGATTTTTAGGGCTTTATATAATATGCAGATCTGTTTTAACGGCGAGAACGGTGATATTTTACCTAAATATCATCTTATTAAGTTTTTCGGTGAAAATTTGAACGAAAAAATGAGTGAAAATGCATTTAATTGTCTAAAATTAAGTTTAAAATGTATTTAATTAATAAAATAATTTAAGGTGCAAATCAATTTTTTTAAAAAATCTAGGGTCTAAATTGAATTTTAGTCTAAATTATATACGGAAGTAGGACGAATAAGCTAGCAATATGAAAATAAATTTCATTTACCATGTATTATGTATATATGCATAGAAACTTGTAAAAAATTTATAACCGATATTTTGTTAAATGTACCCAAAACGAGGAGAACATTAACTGACTGGGATGGATCCGGTTAGCATGGAGTTATTTTTTTTGGTAAGTTGGTCAATTGGCCAATAGAATACTGACACACATACAACATTGCATGCGTGTCACTATTTTATTGGTCAATTGACCAACTTACCCCAAAATAAACTTCATACTAACCACTTCCGACTGGGATTCAACTGACAATGTGACAGAAGTCTTTCAACTTTTACATTAAATTAAATTCCTCCCCCAATAATAGTAAAATAGTAAAATGAGCATTTTTGATTCGCAACTGCTGGACCTAAAAGTTTAATTTTAACTTGAATTAAAATATAAATAATTTAAATATATAATTGTGACGCCCCCAAAATAGGTATACATCACCCATCTTGAGTCGCCAAATACATGGTACAAAATTCAAATACAACTTAATAACACAACTGTCGTGTAGAATACGACAAGACATAACTGAGAGTTTTAATACGAATATTGTCATCTAGACAATATCCACACTCAATGGAGTCCTCATTATATTTATTGTCACACTTTATTTAGCGAGAATAGTGAGGACTACTAATCTTATCATCTGCATCATCACTCCAAGTTCCCGAAGCTAGTCCCCTACGTTCTCATTTCACGAAAAAAACGGTGAAAGAAAGGGTGGTGAACTAGCCCGATGAAATATTATGACTAAGATAATGCGAGAATAATTTAGCGTTAGCCTTCAATGATGTGTTAAGCGATAAAATATAACAAACATCAAGTTTAGCTGCTGCGGAACAAGCAATTCATTAGAAGAGTCAATAGAGAATAAAATCTACTATCTTCTATGACTTAAAAAGATTTTTCATCACTTTTATATTTGAGACTCGACAATAAATAATCCACATCATCGAATCACCCCCGCACTACTTCTGACGATGATATTCTTTAGTATCACGACCACAAATTATCCATACTTTCTGGGCGAGGATATTCGTGTATTCATCGATGGTCGTGATCATGCCAACAACTATCCATCATTGCACTACGGGCCGATGAGGACTTTTACCACATCATTTGTAACATTACGGTCGTGATATATCGAATAATCCACCGGTCATAATCATACCAAGCCCATCTACGCACTACGAGCCACGAGATGACTTTCAACATAATATAAACATGAGGATGATAAAATTGATAAAACAAGTTCAAGGATAAATTTTAAAGATTTATAATTTAATTTATCGAAATCAATAATATCCAAATTGTAATGATCTTTACTTTGTGGAGTAAAATTCAAGAATAATATTATATCAAAAATGATTTAGACCAAAAGAAATCAATTTTTATCATGAATAGTACCGGGTGAATAATGGCGAGTGAATAGTATTACCGTGAATAGCAACTTCAGGAATAGTAACCCCGTGAATAAGTAACCCGGCATGAAAAATTACAACTTATCGAGAATGCTCGAATAATATTTCCATGAAAGATCTTTGGATGAAGCGTAAATATCAAGGATATTCTACTAATTTCATGGAGTATAGAATCCAAAACTTTAACAAAGCGAGTATAGAATTGAAATCGAAATGACATAATATTACTTACATACTACGAGTATGGAAGAAAATATTATTCAAGCGAATATTGAACAAAAATAACATCTTTTACCTCGAAAAGAATAGTACTTACGGGTGAATATTGGATATATATTTGAAACTTACTTGCAGTATAGCAATACTCAAAGTATCAAAATACTCACGAAGAATACGCCGAAAATATAGAGAGAAGATTTGAGTTTCGATGTGATTTTCAATTTAACCCAAGCACCTATTTATGGGAAAATGCTTGAACACCAAAGCAGAACAATTTAATAAAATAATATATTGATAAAACAAATTCACGCCCACCCTCGACAATCTGAATTAAATACCGTGGGGAATAATAATAATGACAAAACATTTTTCTAAATAAAATATTTAAAACTTAAAAATTAATTATTTAGGAAATTCAATAATTCATACTAAATAGCCCTTTTATCGAGAAAAATTGAATCTTATGTCTTTCCATAAGAAATTTAATTCTCTACTGACTTTGTAAGTTTAAGTTTTTTAAATTCAAGCGAAATTGAAAGAAATCCACATCTGACGATTTTACAAAGTATAATCAAATTTCGAATTCAAGAAATGGGGTCCACAAACATGAAAAACATGTTTTAAATATTTTTAGTAACAAAAATACTCTTCCTCCTTATTTATTCATATATCACACATTCATTGTAAAAATATCACCATTATTATATTATTAAAATATAATAATATATTTAAATGAATTATTTTATCGAGAAAAGATAAAATATCAATTTTCAACAATTGTCACATTAAAATTTTCTCCATCTATATCCACATAAAATAAATATTTTTCTTATCATATAAATCAATAATTAAATATTCACAAATAATATTATAGAAGTCGCAATCTTGACAACCAAGTTGTTCCCGAGGAAAAAGGGCTTTCGATTAGGATTTCTCTCCTTACTTGGGCATGATTAGGTGACCAAACCTCTCCTTAAAGCGAGAACTTTTTAGACATTGCCAATAATGCTATCTAATAATATTATTAAAATAATATGAATTATTGATCGATAATGGGAAATATTATGCGATGACAACAATTATTGAAACAACAATAATATAAAATATCAACATAGCAATTATTGAATCAATAAAATAAAATATTGAGCGATAATTCTTTGTAACAATTATTATGTAGTGCATTCTTACGTAAAAATTGTGGCGCCCCCAAAATTAGGTATACATCACCCATCTTGGGTCGCCCGGATCGTAGATGTAATTCAAATACAACTTACTATCTACAACTGTATAGGTATGCAATACGACAAAATATAAAGCGTGAGTTTGAATACAATTATTGTCTACTAGAGATTATACAAACTCAAAAGAGTCCTCATTACAATTATTATTATCACACTATTTCACGAGAATAGTGATGACTACTAATGTTATCCTCTGGACCATTACTCCGTTCCCGATTCGTCCAATTTATATTCTCATTTTTCAAGAGAACGATTGAAAGAAATGGTGAGCTCAACTAGCTTTCGAAGAAATATTATGACTAAAATAATGCGAATAAATTATCATTAGCCTTCAACGATTGTTAAAGCGATAAAATATAATAAACATCAAGTGTAAGCTGCGGCGGAACCAAAGAATCCATTAAAAAAAGTCAAGTAGAAAATAAAATCTACTATCTTTTATGATTTAAAATGTTTTTCATCAACATTATATTTGAGACTCGACAATAAATATTTCACATCATCGAATCACCCTACAGCTACTGACGAGGATATTCTTTAGTATCACGACCATAATTATCCATACTTCTGAGCCAAGAATATTTGTGTATTCATTAATGGTCATGATCATGCCAACAACTCATCCATCGATGTACTACGGGCCAATGAGGATTTTTACCACATCATTTGTAACATTATGGTCATGATTACTTAGAATAATCCTTGGTCATAATCATACCAAGTCCATCTATGCACTACTGAGACCCGAGATGACTTTCAACATAATATAAACATGAGGATGATGACAATGATATAAGAATTCAATAAAACAAATTCAAGAATTAATTTATCCGGGAGACAATAACATCCAAACCTGGCAACATGATCTTGCTTTGTAGAGTAAAATTCAAGAATACTTAGAAGAATATTTCCATGAAAGGATCTTTGGATGAAGCACAAATATCAAGGATATTCCACTAATTTCATGGAGTATAGAAGTCAAAGTTTTAACCAAATGAGTATAATAAAGAATGGAATAACAAATGAAATCACCATGCATGCGATAGGCCTTGCAGACGGGTTATTTCAACAGAATAATAAATAACGAGAACCCGGTCCGTAGTAAACGCGCATGCATGTGACGGGATATTCAATAGAATAATAAAGAATGGAACCGGTCGGCGTAAAACACCTGCAGACGGGATGTTCAAATGAATAATAATAAAGAGCGGAACCGGTCCGGTGTAAAACACATGACAGGATGTTCCAATAGAATAATAGAAGAATGTCACCAAGTATAGGGTTAATGGCATTATCACAGTTATTCAATGAGAATAATAAGCGATGTAATAAACATGAGTTCTCTTAATGAATAAGAAAGAATAACACCCCTTACTTTAGTAGGAGATTGAAATCTTGATGAGTGTAGTAACAAGAATACTCTTCTTCTTTCTCTCTTATTCTCTCTATACTTTCTCTCTATAAGCTTGAATGAATTCATGAAAAATAATGAGCACTAGGCCTCTATTTATAGAAGATTTCTAGCTTAGCACTTGCCGTATGAAAAGGCAAGTGGCTTGACGACCGAGTGATGTGAAAAGAAAAGTGGTTTGGCCTTTTGTAATGTGAAGCGACAATTGGTTCGACGCTTTCGTAATGTGAAACAACAAGTGGTTAGCCTTTTGTAATATGAAACGACAAGTGGTTTGGCCTTTTGTAATGTGAAGCGACAATTGGTTCGGCCTTTGTAATGTGAAACGACAAGTGGTTCGACGCCTTTGTATATATAAACGGCAAGTGGTTTGATGGTAGTAAAGGTAATTACTATTGACGAAGGTAATTACTATTGTGAATGTAATTATTTATTGTGAAAGGTAATTACTATTGACGAAGGTAATTACTATTAATGAAGGACTCTTAGATGATGACATATGGGCCCCATAAAATAACCAAACTTACCACAAACGTCGCATAATAGATTCTTTATATACATCGAGGATTGAATAAATATTATCACAAATTATTTTATTTTTAATCACACATATTTAATCTTTCAACAATTATTAATCATTTATAACTTGTCGTCTCAATTATTGATTTAATAATATAACATATTATCGGATAATCTTGTGTGATAATTGAATCGATAATATAAGAGATATGATGCGTGATTCTTTGTAGTGATAATTGAGTATAATTTGAGTGACTTCTCACGTAAGCATCGATAATCAATCTGAGTGTCTTCTTATCTGACCACAGCGTATTCATCGTACTTTTACTACTAGGGTAGTTCAGCAGTTTTAACGGTAACACCTCATAGTTATTTTTATAGAAAGATAATTTTTGTCGTTTTAAGCTGTGACAATACTTAGTTGTGGGGTCCACAATGATTGAAGTAGTCAATACGAATATTCCCAAACAAAAGAATATTCCCGAATAAACGAATATTTTATAACAACTTGCTTACTTTGCAAAATTTATAAATATTACCCACAACTATAACATTATATCAAATTTATTCCATAATATTCAAAAATAATATTTATAGAAAATTCATCTTTATTTATAAAAGTTGGGGTCTTAAAAAAATTAATAATTGGTGCAATACTGGTAATACTCTTTATCTGACCGCTTATATAAGACCCCAAATTATTAATAAATAAAATTTATTTTCCTCTATTTATTATTTTGAAATAGTAAGGTTGATTTGATTAATGTGGTTAGTTATGGGTAAAATCATGCAAATATTTTAAATAAGCGGTGGTTATAAAATATTCATTTTGTCGAGGAATATTCGTTTGGTTGTGGAATATTCTTCTTTATCGAGAATATTAAATGACTGACAGTCTGCGATCTTTTGTGGGCCCCATGCTTAAAAAGCGATTGGATGAAGAAAGCGACAAGTATAAGTTGTTTATAAATAGCTTGGCGTTGTTATTACAATTAACATTGTTGGAACCCGATGGTTCGCTTCTGATGTATCGCGTTATTCTGATAACATTTGCGATATTACTGATTATTGATTCTTACTTAAGAAGACACTACTCGATAATTGTTACGATGAATTCTTATTCGATATTTTATTTTATTGATTGATAATTGATCGTTGATATTTTATATTCTTGTTGTTTTGATAATTGTCACTACACGGTATTTTCCATTATCGAAGCAATAATTCATATTATCCGAATAATATTATTAGAATACATTATAGGCGATGTCTAGAAAGTTACATCTAAGGAGAGGTTTGGTACACCTAATTGCTTGCCAAGATGAGGAGAAATTCTTATTGGAAAGCCCCTCTTTCACAGGAGCGGCACGTGGTTGCGATCTTGTGATTATGTAATATTATTTATGAATAATTAATTATTGATTTATATGATGAGGAAAATATTGATTTTATGTGGATATAGATGGAGAAAATTTTAAAGTGACAATTGTTGAAAATCGATATTTTATCTTTTACGATAAAATAATATTTTATTATAATATAATAATGATGATATTTTTACAATGAATGTGGGATATATGAGTATAGGAGGAGGAAGAGTATTTTTTGTTGCAAAAGTTGTTTAACACATGTTTTTGTGTGTCGGGACCCCATTTCTTGGTGAAATTTGATTATAGCTTGTAAAATCGCTTGGATTTGTGGATTTGGTCAATTTTTGTTTAGAATTTGGAAAACTTTCTTACGAAAAGTTGTAGAGAATTGAATTTCCTATAAAAAGTCACTTGATTGAATTTTACGATAAAGGGCTATTTATTGTGAATTATTGAAGTTAAAGTTCTGAATAATTGATTTTTAGAAGTTTTAAATTTTTTAAAAGAAAAACGTTTTTTTATTTGGTTGGCTCCACTTGCATATGTTAGTGGTGATTTCAATTATTGTCAGAAATAGAGGCGTAGAATTTGGTTAATAAATATTATTAATTTATTAAATTTTACTCGCTTTGGTGTTTCAAGCATTTTCTATAAATAGGGTCTTAGGTTAGAATTGAAAATCACACCAAAAACTACTGATTTCTTTTCTCTTCTCTCTATATCGAGCGTATTTTTGTTAGTATTTTAGTACTTTGAGTATTTCTATACGGTAAAAGTTCTTTTCGACTTATATCCAGGTATTCAATCGGAAGTATTATTCTACAGCTAAGAGTAAGGATGTTATTTTCTTCACAAATGATATTATTTCTTCAATATCATTATCTTTGAAATATTGGTTGGAACTTTTTATCAAATTTGGAACTTTTTCATGTGGGAGTTCTTATTCATGATTCTTATTCACGAGTTACTATTCATGAGTTATTATTCACGATTCTTATTCACGAAAGTATTATTCACGAAGCATGATGATGTTTTTGTGAAATTTCTATCTTTTGGTGTCGGAGTTACTTATTCACGATTCGTATCGGACTTTATTCACGAATCTGACCTTATTCACGAGAAAAATTAAATTTTTGTTTTAGTCCAAAATATCTATTATGGATACTAGCTTTGATTGTATACATGTTTTGATCATTCTTGAATTTTACTCCACTATGATTATTTATGAGGTATTTTGGACATAAATATATTTGAAATCTGAATCCTTAATATTTATTCTTTTGTTTCACTGGATTCGTTTCATTTAAAATATTTTTCATCATCCTCCATCCTAAATGATGATATAATTGAATATCTTTGGCCTGTAGTGCAATGATTAATGATTTTTGATGAATATCTTTGGCCCGTAGTGCAAAGATGAACAGGTGTTTAGATGAACATGACCAACTGGTGAATATCTTTGGCTTGTAGTGCAAAGATGAATATTTAATTCTAGATATATATTGATTGATGTTACAGGGATAAAATATCGACGACGAACTTTTAAATTCATATATAGAAGATAGTAGTTTGCATTCTCTACTTAACTCTTCTAATGAATTATTAATTCCGCTGCGAGGATTGATTTAAAACTAGTTATCTATTGTATTCTATTAGATTTTTCCATGTTGAAGACTAACGATAATTTGTTTTATATTATCTTAGTCATAATGTTCTTTACTGGGTTAGTTGAGCTCACCCTTTTCCTTGTTGTTCTATTTTTCTTCTCAGGAGGCGAGAATGTAGCGAGTACTAGTCGGGGTGTGGAATGATGGTTATAGAAGTCATTTTAGTAGTCCTCACCATTTTTATAAAATAATGTATCAATAATTATACTGAAGACTTATTTGAGTGTGGATATTGTCTAGATGATAATATTTGTATTTAAACTCACAGTTTTTATGTTGTATTAATAAAGTTGTAGTTGTTTCTGTACCATGTATTTTGACAACTCAAAATGGGTGTTGTATACTATTTTTGGGGGCGTCGCGATTAGTATCGAGCTTAGGGATATGGTCTGGCGGAGATCGGAGAATAATCTTAGGAGGGGAGAGGCGAGTAATCCTTATTTAGTGTGTCATACCTAAGCTTATTTGTTGGTCAGTTGAAGTATATGGTTAATATGTGATATGTTAATTTGTTTAATTAACCCTTGTTTTATGGCAGTATTTAAGAATGGCAGCTGAGAATATTAACGGTGGAGTTAATGAGACCGTGGAAACACCTTTAATCACCACCCAGGGGAACGTGCAATAGGAAGGCAATATTCCTCCTGTAAACAACACCACTGAGCAGACGATGAACGACGGGATGTTTAGGAGCTTTTTGCAGTTCATGCAAAACCAGACGAGGGAGACTCGTGTATAGAATACGGGTGGAAATGATAACAACGCGCGGCTTGTCACGGCCAAGCAGTTCAAAGAGTTGGGACCACCAGAATTTAAGGGAAAGCCGGATCCGATCATGGCGGAAATGTGGGTCAAGCAAATTACCAAGATATTCGATGTCTTGGGATGCACGAAGGAACAGAAGGTTCCATTCGCCACCTTTATGTTCCGTGGCGAGGCAGACTACTGGTGGGAGTTTGTGAAACGGACCCAGCTTGCCACACTTAGCATGTCTTGGGAAATGTTTCACAACCTTTTCAACGAAAAATACTTTCCTGAAAGTATTCGCCATATGAAGGAGGTAGAGTTTATTAGACTAGAACAAAACAACATGACGGTGTCCCAATACGAGGCGAAGTTCACAGAGTTATCCAGGTTTGCACTTCATTTGGTATAGAATGAGGAACGAATGGCGAGGATGTTTCGAGAGGTTTAAAACCCGATATTCGGCAATATCTTATCTCTCGTAAATTTACTTTATATTAGGATGTTGTCAATGAGCTCAATTATTAGGCGAGATAAGCGAGTACATTCAACGAGGGACCATGACGAGGGTCGTACGGTGGCGATAGTCATTGGAGTAATGAAAACCGGAGGAGGAGGAAAACATTTGACAAAAGCGGTAACCACTCTGGTGGTAATCGTGGCCGTGAAAATAGAAGAAGCGACTCGGGGAGATTTTAAAAGAGGAGATTCAACAATGATAATGTGAAGACGTCAAGACCAAAAAAGCTGGTTCCAAGGGAGGAGAAACGACCACCGGTCATATCTTATAAATCACGGAAAAAGAAGGACATATATCATTGAAGCGCCCACAACAGTTTAAGGCATGTTATAACTGTGGAAAGAAAGGACATATATTCGAGATTGCCTTTGTAAGCGAAACCAAGTCCAGTGAGGATGGTGACTCAAAGGCATCTAGAAAAGTCAAAGTCAGCGGTTCTTGGAAAAGCGTTTTTATGTATTTAGTTAACATGCGAGGAACCCAAACGAGGTGATCACGGGTAAGGTAATCATAAATTCATGCGAAGTTTATACATTACTTGATCTGGGTGCTACCCATTCATTTATCTCTCCGCTTGTGCTCAAGCGTTTAAACTTGACTCGGAGAAATTAGACTTTGACCTATCTGTGGAAACTCCGTTAGGAGAAACTTTCATCACATCCACTGTTTATAAATCTTGTTTGATCCAAGTTGGCACCATCACATTACCTGTTGACCTTATCTCTTTAAAGATACTTGCTTTTGATGTGATTTTAGGGATTGATTGGTTAACTACTCATCATGCCAAAATTGATTATTTTCGTAAGGTTTTTAGTTTTCATATTCCTAATCAACCTGTTATGCGAATTCAAACAACTAAACCATTAAAATCAATCACTGTCATATCAAGTCATAAAGCTATTCGTTTATTGAAAAATGGATGTCAAGCTTTCTTAGCCCATGTTATGGATTTGAATAAAGACACGTCAGCTTTTAATAATATTTCTATTGTTAGTGACTTTCCCGACGTATTTCTGAAGAACTTCGGTCTACCCCGGAGCGTGAAGTTGAATTCTTTATTGACCTTGAACTGTATAAAGCCCATTTCTAAAACCCCATATCGAATGGCTCTATTGAACTTAGGGAGTTAAAGGTCCAACTCTGAGGAGTTGTTGGACATCGGTTTCATTAAATCTAGTACATCTCCTTGGGGTGCTCTGTTTTATTCGTAAAGAAGAAAAGGCAGGAGTATCGACTTTAATATCGACTACGGGAATTAAACCATGTCACTATCAAGAATAGGTATCCGCTACCTCGTATTGATGACTGTTTGACCGATTCTGAGAGCACAATTCTTTTCAAAAATTGATCTTCGATTACGGATATCATCAATTTGAAGGTTAAAAGCGAGGATATTCCAAAGGCGCTTCGAGAACTTCGATGACGGGCATTATGAATTCTTAGTCATGTCTTTTGGATTGACTAATGCTCCCTCTTTGCTTTTATGGATATGATGAGCCGAAGTATTCGAGGAATATTTGGATCGATTCATTTGTTGTCTTTATTGATGACATCCTCATCTATTCGAAGTAGCCGAAGAAGATCATGGCGCCATTTGAAGTCTGATCTATCGAAAGGCCCGTGATAACAAGCTATATGCCAAATTGAAGAAATCGAGTTCGGCGAGGAAATAGTATTCCTTGGGCACATGGTGTCAAAACATGGAGTGTCTATTGATTGGCGAAGATTGAAGCAATATAAAGTTGGGAACAATAGAAGGCGGTGGTCGAAATCGTTAGCTTTACGAGGCTTAGTGGTTATTATCGAAGATTCGTGGAAGGATTTTCTCGAATCGCTACTCGATTAACTCGGTGACTCGTAAAGATACAAAATTCATATGGGCGAGGAATGCGAGAAGAGTTTCCAAGATCTCAAGAGGAGACTCATTTCGGCACTTTGTTTTGACAATACCATCTGGTTCGGATGGATTTGTTATCTTCAACGATGCTTGAGCAAAGGGTTAGGGTGTGTTCTCATGCAACGTGGGAAAGTCATAGCCTTTGCCTGCATGACAACTTAAAGAATATGAGAGGAATTATCCTACTCATGATCTAGAGTTAGCGGCGATCATTTTTCTTGTTAAAGATCTGGAGGCACTATCTATATGGGGAGAAAGTGGAGATATATTCGGACCATAAAAGCCTCAAATATTTCTTCACTCAAAAAGAACTCAACATGCAGCAACGACGTTGGCTCGAATCATGTTGAAAGATTTTGACCACACTATTCAATACCATCCACGGAAAAAGCAAACGTGGTAGTGACGGCGTTGAGTAGAAGATCATATCACGGAACAAGTGCGATGATGTCAAATATCGCATAGAATCGACTTTAATCGAAAAAGTTAAAGTTTCTCCACGCACGGGACGAAGGTCAGGCGCGTATGAAGAAGAAAGTACAAGAAGGTGCTATTCCAGAAGCAAGAATCGATGAAGAAGGAATACTTCGAGTCCACTCTAGACTTTGTGTTCCTAACGATTTTGACTTGAAGCATAGAATCATGATGGAGGCACACAACACACTGTTTTCAATCCATCTTGGGAGTACCAAAATGTATCATGATCTTCGACATACATTTTGGTGGAACAATATGAAGAGAGAGATTGCAAAGTTTATCTCGAGGTGTTTAACTTGTCGGCGTGTAAAGGCGGAGTATCAAGTGCCGAAGGGTCCATTCGCAACCACTTGAGATTACGAAATGGAAGTGGGAACATATTACCATGGATTTCGTTTCGGGTCTTCCACGGTTTCTCAAGGCATAAATGATATTTGGGTTATTGTTGATAGATTAACCAAGCCCCGCTTCTTTCTTACCTATCACGGAGACTTATTCTCTTGAACGTCTTGCTAGTATGTACGTGAATGAGATTATGAGGTTGCATGGCATACCAGTATCCATAGTTTCAGATCGTGACCTAAGATTCACTTCAAGATTTTGGGTTAGCTTGCAAAAAGCTATGGGGACGGATTTACGATTTAGTTCGAAGATACCATCCTCAAAGCAGACGGACAATCGAGAGGACTATTCAAACTCTTGAAGATCTATTAAGACTCGTGTCTTAGACTTCAAAGGAGTTGGGATAAGTATTTACCATTGGTGGAATTCTCCTACAACAACGAGTTATCGAAAGTATATAGGTGTGGCTCCATTTGAAGCATTGTATGGACGAAAGTGTCGCCTCCAATATCTTTGGGATGAGGTGGGAGAAGCAACGTTGTTGGGACCAGAGTTGAGTACGAATGACTACGAAAAGATCCAAATGATTGACAAGCGTATACATCTGGCACAGGATCGACAAAAGAGTTATGCGGATCTTCATCGAAAGGGCGTGGAATTTAGTATTGGGGATCACGTATTATTGCGTGTTGCTCCGTGGAAAGGAGTTACAAGATTTGGGAAGAGAAAAGCTCGATCCACGATTTATTGGTCCATTTTGATTCTTGGACCGAGTAAGAAATGTGGGCTATAGACTGCGTTACCTCCAAGTATGTCTCGTGTTCATAATGTTTTCACATATCCGGTGCTTCGTAAATGTGGCGCCCCAAAATAGGTATACATCACCCATTCCGAGTTGTCAATACATGGTATGTAAACAACTACAACTTTATTACTACAACAAAGAAACTGTGAGTTTAAATACAAATATTATCTTCTGACAATATCTATACTCAAATAAATCCTCATCACATTTATTGATACATTATTTTACAAAAAAATGGTGAGGACTACTAAACAATCCTTTCTAAAACCTTCATTCCATACCCCAGGCTGTACTCGCTTATATTCTCGCTCACGAGAAGAATGGAACAAAAGGAAAAGGGTGAGCTCAATTAGCTCAAGAAGAATATTATGACTAAGATAATATACAACAAATTATCTTTAGTCTTCAACAGGAAAAATTTAATAGAATCTGATAGACAACAAATTTTAAATCAATATTCGCAATGAAATAATAATTCATAGTAAGAGTTACGTAGAGAATGAAATCTACTATAATCTATGAATTTAACACGATCCACCATCAATATTTTATCCCGTAACATCAATCAATATTCATCTCAAATCAAATATTCATCTTTGCACTACTGTGCCAAAGATATTCATCAATCGGTCATGTTCATCTCAACACTATTCATCTTTGCACTATGAGCCAAAGATATTCATCGATCGGTCGTGTTCATTTAAACACTGTTCATCTTTGCACCATGTGCCAAAGATATTCTTCAGAAATCATTCATCTTTGCACTACAGGCCAAAGATATTCAATAATATCATCATTTAAGACTGAGGATGATGAAAAAATATTTTTAAAGAACGAATCCAGTGAAACAAAATGACAAGGATTAAGGATTCGTACTTTGTTTTATCCATGTCCAACAACCTCAAAAATAATCATAGTGGTGTAAAATTCAAGAATGATCAAAACATGGATACAATAAGAGCTAGTATCCAGAATAGATGTTTTGGACAAAAAGAAGAAATTTTATTTTTAGAATTGAATAGTACAGTATCGTGAATAGTCACAGTATCGTGAATAGTCAGATATCGTGAATAGTAACTCAGACACCAAAAGATAGAAATTCCAAAAAAAACATCTTCACGCTTACATGAATAGTACTCATGAATAGTAACTCGTGAATAGTAACTCGCTTAATAGTAACTCGTGAATAGTAACTCATGAATAGTAACTCAGAACATGAAAAAGTTCCAAATTTGATAAAAACTTCAGATCAACATTTCAAAGATAATGATATGAAGAAATAATATCATTCTGAAAAAATAATATCCCTTACCTCAAAGAATTAGTACTTAGGAAGGAAAGGTCGGAAGTGATCTTTGAATGAAACTTATCTTGAACCGCAACTCTCAAAGTATCTAAATACTCACAAAATACGCTCAATAAATATAGAGAAAGAGAGAAATCTTTGTTTACGGTGTGATTTTCAATTCTAACTTAGCCCTCTATTTATAGGAAAATGTTAAATTACCAAGCAGACTTGACCGCTACACGATGGCTTTACCTCGCTACTATTGCCACCCACCACATTTGAAATAAAATTCAGCACATTTCTTCACCAACCACAAGTGGGGCCCACTCAATTCTAGAATTTTCCACCAAAATCAATTATAACCCTAATTTTAGAATCGGACACCTCTTAAAATTCATAACAAATCATTCGTTCATTTTAACGGTTCAAAATTTGTGGACATATACTCAACTTATGTATGTATAACATATCCAAAAATTACAACGATCCAACGGTCGGATTAAAAATTATAACTCACGCAATACATCGTAAAAATAATTGATTTGATTTTAATACCTCCATTCAAACAAAATTACCGATAAAACACCTCAACATTAAATCATTCAATTATAACCACATAAAATAAATAAATCCATCGTTTATAAATATTTTCTTATCATATCAATAATTAATTATTCATAAATAATATTACAGAATCACAATTATGACAATGAAAGTAGTTTCAGGAAAGAGGGCTTTAGATAAGGATTTCTCTCTTCTTTGGCCGCAATTAGGTGACCAAAACTCTCCTCGATGTAACTTTCTAGACATTGCCAATAATGCTATCTAATAATATTATTTAAATAATATGAATTATTGATCGATAATGGAGATAATGTAAGTGCGACAATTATTGAACAACAATAATATAAAATATCAACGCAACAATTATTGAATCAATAAAATAAAATATTGAGCAAGAATTCATCGTGAAAATTATTGAGTAGTGCCTTCTTCACGTAAGGATCAATAATTCAATAATATCTGCAATACCGTGTGTCTCATTGTGCAATACGCGTATTATTCGTGTATTTTAACCACCGGATATTCAGCCGGTCTTAATTATGTGTAATAACTTCTGTAGTTATTTTTAACCAACTTATATTTGTCATTTTCTTCATCCAATCGCTTTCATTTATGGCCCCCACACGATCATTGGCCGTCGTCACGATCTAATATTCCCGACAAAGATCGAATATTCCACGACCAAACGAATATTCCTCGACAACAATGAATATTTTATAACCACTTGCTTATTTTGAAATATTTATGTATTTAACCCTAACTATCCACATTAATCAAATCAACCCTTACTATTTCAAAATAATATATAGAGAAAATTAAATTTCATTAATAATAAGTTGGGATCTTACAGTAAATATGTGAAAGACCCAAACCATGTTATTGAGTTAGAACCAGACGAGATAGCCGAAGACTTAACGTATGAAGAGGTACCTGTCAAGATCTTGGATAGGAAGGAGCATGTCCTACGAACGAAGGTCATACCACAAGTTAAAGTTTTGTGGAGAAACCATGCTATTGAGGAAATGACCTGGGAGTTGGAAACGAAAATGAAAGCGAGGTGTCCTCATCTTTTCGAAACACCAGGTACGTACGTCAATTTTGAGGATGAAATTTTATAAGGAGGGGAGGTTGTAAGACCCCAAATTATTAATAAATGAAATTTATTTTCCTCTATTAATTATTTTGAAATAGTAAGGGTTGATTTGATTAATGTGGTTAGTTATGGGTAAAATGCGCAAATATTTTAAATAAGGTGGTTATAAAATATTCATTTTTGCTTTGGGAATATTCGTTTGGTTGTGGAATATTCTTGCATATCGGGAATATTCGTATGATGATTGTGATCTTTTGTGGGCCCCATAACTTGAAAGCGATTGGATGAAGAAAACGACAAGTATAAGTTGTTTATAAATAACTTGGCGTTATTATTAAATTAACACCGTTGGAATACCGGTGGGTTAAAACACAAGAATACGCGTTATCGCACAAGATAATACCCAGATTGCACCAATTATTTATTCTTACTTAAGAAGACACTACTCAATAATTGTTATGAAGAATTACTATTCAAAGATTTTATTTTATCGATTCAATAATTGTTGCGTTGATATTTTATATATTATTGTTGTTTCAATAATTGTCACTACTAAAAGATTTTCTATTATCGAAGCAATAATTCATATTATCCGAATAATATTATTAGAAAACATTATTGGCAATGTCTAGAAAGTTACGCTCTAAGGAGAGGTTTGGTCACCTAATTGGCTTGATGCCAAGAAGGAGAAATTCTTATTGGAAAGCCCTCTTCCTGGGAACTACACGGGTCACAAGATTGTGATTCTATAATATTATTTGTGAATAATTAATTATTGATTTATATGATGAGGAAAATATTGATTTTATGTGGATATAGATAGAGAAATTTTTTAAAGTGACAATTGTTGAAAATCGATATTTTATC
Source organism: Panax quinquefolius (assembly GCA_020205615.1). NCBI lineage: Eukaryota > Viridiplantae > Streptophyta > Magnoliopsida > Apiales > Araliaceae > Panax > Panax quinquefolius. The sequence continues at coordinate 96,786,722 of CM035174.1, read as the reverse complement.
TTTTCTGATAAAATAATATTTTATTATAATATAATAATGATGATATTTTTACAATGAATGTGGGATATATGAGTATATGAGGAGGAAGAGTATTTTTGTTGCAAAAGTTGTTTAACACATGTTTTGTGTGTCGGTGGACCCCATTTCTTGACTGAAATTTGATTATAGCCTGTAAAATCGCCCGTTTGTGAATTTCGGTCAATTTTTATTTAGAATTTGGAAAAACTTTCTTCTGCAAAGTTGTAGAGAATTGAATTTCCTATAAAAAGTCGCTTATTATAAAATCGCCCGTTTGTGGTGTTCTAAGCATTTTCCTATAAATAGGGTGCTTAGGTTAGAATTGAAAATCACACCAAAAACTACAGATTTCTCTCTCTTTCTCTCTCTATATATCGAGCGTATTTTTGTTAGTATTTTAGTACTTTGAGTATTGCTATACGGTGCAAGTTCTTTCAGCACTATATCTAGTATTCCAATCAGAAGTACTATTCTAGCTAAGGTAAGGGATGTTATTTTCTTCTCAAATGATATTATTTCTTAAATATCATTATCTTTGAAATATTAGTTGGAACTTTTATCAAATTTGGAATTTTTTCATGCCGGGGTTACTTATTCATGAAGTTACTATTCACGAGTTATTATTCATGATTTACTATTCATGAGTTATTATTCACTTAGTACTATTCACGAAGCATGATGATTTTTTGTGAAATTTCTATCTTTTGGTGTCTGAGTTCCTATTCACGATATACGATTAATTATTCACGATACAAAGACTATTCTTAATACTAAGACTATTCACGTAAAAATTAAATTTTGGTTTTCATCTCAAAATATCTATTATGGATACTAGCTTTGATTGTATCCATATTTTGATCATTCTTGAATTTTACTCCACTATGATTATTTATGAGATATTTTTGGACATGAAATAATTTGAAATACTTAATCCTTAATATTTATTCTTTTGTTTCTTTGGATTCGTTTCATTTAAAATATTTTCATCATCCTCCGCCCTAAATGATGATATAATTGAATATCTTTGGCCTGTAGTGCAAAGATTAAAGATTTATGATGAATATCTTTGGCCCGTAGTGCAAGATGAACAGGTGTTTAGATGAACATGACCAACTGGTGAATATCTTTGGCCTGTAGTGAAAAGATGAATATATTGATTGATGTTATAAAATATCGACGACGAACTTTTAAATTCATATATAGAAGATAGTAGTTTGCATTCTACTTAACTCTTCTAATGAATTATTATTTCCGCTACGAGGATTGATTTAAAACTAGTTGTCTATTGTATTCTATTAGATTTTTCCCTGTTGAAGACTAACGATAATTTGTTTTATATTATCTTAGTCATAATGTTCTTTCTTTGGGCTAGTTGAGCTCACCCTTTTTCTTGTTGTTCCATTTTTCTTCTCGTGAGGCGAGAATGTAAATGCAGTACTAGTTGGGGTGTGGAATGATGGTTCTAGAAGTTGTTTTAGTAGTCCTCACCATTTTATAAAATAATGTATCAATAATCAGATCGAGGACTTATTTGAGTGTGGATATTGTCTAGATGACAATATTTGTATTTAAACTCACGCTTTTATGTTGTATTAATAAAGTTGTAGTTGTTTCGTACCATGTATTTTGACGACTCAGAATGGGTGTTGTATAATTGCTTTTGGGGGCGCCACAACAGACGTCTCGTATTTTTAACCACCGGGTATTCCAATAGTGTTAACGGTACCAATTACGCCGTTATTTATAAAAACTCAAACTTGTCGTCGTACGAATATTCCCCGACTGAAAGAATATTCCACGACCAAACGAATATTCCCCGACAACATGAATATTTTATAACCACTTGCTTATTTTGCAAATTTTATAAATATTACCCACAACTATAACATTATATCAAATTTACTTCTTAATATTCAAAAAAATATTTTGAGAAAATTAAATCTTATTTATAAAATTCGCGGTCTCACAGATAATGTGACGCCTCCAAAATAGGTATACATAATTTATTCTGAGTCGTCAAATACATGATAGAGAATCCAAATACAATCTTGTTATATACAACTATTAACTATCGTGTAAAATACGATAAAATATAAGTTGTGAGTTTTAATACAAATATTATCTCGTAAACAATATCCAAACTCAAATAAAGTCATCATTATAATTATTGTCACACTATTTTATAGAATAGTGAGGATTATTAAAATAATAATCTTGGACCATTCCCGACTAGTCTCAACTACATTCTCATTTTTTAGAGAGAACAATGAAAAAAGGGTGAGCTCAACTAGTCTATTAAAAAAATATTATGGATAAGATAATGTAGAACAAATTATTCTTAGTCCTCAATAGGGAAAAATCTGATATAATACAATAGACAACAAGTTTTAGATCAATAACTGAGGTGAAAATAACAATCCAATAGAAGAGTCAAGTAGAGCATGATGTTTACTATCTTCTATAATGTAAAATTCCATCATCAATATTTTATCCATGTAACACTAATCAATAACTATTTTCGATCAACGAATTATCTATGCACTACGGGCCAAAAATAATCGTTTGTATCGCCAGTGGTCATGATCATGCCAAACACATGTCTATCTATGCACTACGGGCCAAAGTGGACTTTCATCACAAACCTTTATGTAAGATCCCGAATTTTATGAAATAAAAGTATTCAATTTTTCTATTTAGTAAATGGTTAAATTGATAACAAGTTAAGGCTAATATATGAAATTTTTCAAAATACGCAAGTGGTTATACTGTGAATTATTGATAATATGAATTATTGATCTGATAATGGAAAATACTGTGCAGTGACAATTATTGAAACAACAATAATATAAAATATCAACGCAACAATTATTGAATCAATAAAATAAAATATTGAATAAGAATTCATCGTAATAATTATCGAAAGTGCCTTCACGTAAGGATCAATAATTCAACAATACTGTAATATATGCGTGTGCTATCGCGTGCAACCAATGCCAGACATCGTATTTTAACCAGGTATTCCAACGGTCTTAATTCAGAATAACTACGCCAAGTTATTTATAAAAACTCAAACTTTATCGCTTTTCTTCATCGTATAGCGCTTATCCGTTATGGGATCCACAAATAATGCTACTGGCGTCGCATTTAATATTCCCCGATGAAAGAATATTCCCACCAAACGAATAATACCCCGATAAATGAATATTTTATAACCACTTACGTATTTTGAAAAATTTCATATATTACCCTTAACTTGTTATCAATTTAACCATTTACTAAATAGAAAAAGTGAATACTTTTATTTCATAAAATTTGGGGTCTTACAATCTCCCCTCCTTATGAAATTTCGTCCCCAAAATTTACGTACCTGGTATTTCAAAGAGTTGAGAATACCTTACTTTCATTTTAGATTCCATCTTCCCTGTCATCATGATTTCTCCATTGCTCATCTCTTGTATTCCAGATATCATTCTAGAATACAACTTCAAAACAAAGGTTAATTGAACAAATTAACATTTTACATAATATCCCGATATTATGACTGACCAACAAATAAGCTTAGGTAGGACACACTAGCAAAGGATTTACTCATCTCTCCCCTCCTAGTTCTATTCCTCGATCTCCGCCAGAGATCATATCCCTAAGCTCTGATACCAACTGTGACAACCCCAAAATAGGTCCATTCCATCCAACCTATTCTGAGTCGCCAATTACATGGTACAGAAAATAACTACAACTTTATTACAACAATTGTTGTGCAAAATACCACAACACATATGCTGTGAGTTTGGATACAAATATATACCAACTGTGACACGTGTCCCAACCGTGGACAGCGCCTCACAGTGATACCTTACATAAAGGTATAGTCAAAAATTATTTTAAAAATTAGAATCTTTGGGAAGTGCTCAAGGAAATCTTCGTACATGGGAGGCCATGCTTCTAGGTTATGATAGATATCATATGGCCACAGAATTATCCTCGTCAATTAATAGACCCCAAAGAAAAACGAGAAGATTACTATCATATTCTTCCCAATGGTAAGTCTTCTCTTGACATATCATTATCTCCACTATCTCTAATTGAGAATTATACTTCAAACAAACACCAAGATTATATAGGTAGTGCTCGTAGATATACTCAAAGAAGTGGATGAAGACAACCCCTCGTTTTATGATGACACGAAGTTGTATGTCATTAGACATCTTAGACGATAAGTGGCAAAACACCCTTCCAAAGTTAAGTTCACTCACCCTCAATGCCTATAGATTCACCGCTCTATTCCCTCGTTATCCCCCGCCAACCTAACTACACTTTTATTACCGTAAAAGGAATTGTGAAGCAAAAGGGTGAAAGCACAACTAGCTCAAGAAAGAATATCATGACTAAAGATAATTAAATTATCAATAGCCTTCATAAGTAATAAATCGTAGATTTAGAACATATGGTAGATGATAAAACTTTTCAACCATAGTTGCAAATGAACGAGCCATCCATTAGAAGAGTCAAATAGACCATAAAATCTATTATCTTCTCCGTGTTAAAAGTCCACCAACAATGTTTTATCCTCAGAACATCAATCAACAATTTCGCCCACAATCACATGTATAACTCATAATCGTAATTGTAGTTCTAAATTCTTTTTCTCATCCAGACAAAGATAATTTTCATCACCAAACATCAAAGATCATGGTTATACCAAATCACGATTCATGTTCATAATCATACTAATAAATTTATCTTTGCACTACGGCCAAAGATATTCATCAACAAGTCATCTTTGCACCATGGGTCAAAGATATTCAACAATAGGTCATCTTTGCACACGAGCCAAAGATATTCATCAACAAATCATCTTTGCACTACACAGCCAAAGATATTCAACAACAAAGTCATCTTTGCATTACGAGCCAAAGATATTCATCAACAAATCTTCTTTGCACTACAGGCCAAAGATATTCAACAACAAGTCATCTTTGCATTACGAGCCAAAGATATTCATCAATAATTCATCTTTGCACTACAGGCCAAAGATATTCATCAACAGTTCATCTTTGCACTACATGCCAAAGATATTCAATATCTTAAAGAAATATATAATCATTTCAGAATTTATATAAACCATAATTATAATCATGTTGATAAATTCACCTTTGCACTTAAGCTAAAAATATTCAATTGTAAATTCAATGGTCATAATCATACCAACCAACAATTCAAACTTTGACCATCGCCAAAAGAGAACCCATAGTACGATCATACCAATAATCTACCCATCTTTACACTCAAGTCAAAGAGAATTTCAATACTGTGGCTATAAAAATGTTATATATGATAATAAAATAATATATATAGTTTTAATCTCCGAGTAATATTCATAAATCAACTATAATTTGGTTGAAAAAGAAACCAATTTTGTCGTGAATAAGAACTCATGAATAAGAATCCCTCGACACAAAAAGGTAGAAATTCCACAATAAAATCCATACCAATATTTCTTTATAATGATATTGAAATAACATTTCTTAAACTTATAAACAATTTATTTTAATTGTTTACACTTTACTAAATAATGCATTTAATCATTCTAAAATGCCAAACTCATAAGATTTTATCACCAATAACCAAAACCCTCATCAAAAATTTGCATATAACTCATGTATGATTCTCAAGCCATAAAATCATATTTTCCAATTTTTTTACTTCACATAACATATTTAATTCTTTTACTCATAAATAGACCATTTTTATGAAAAATACCAAATTTGTTCCAAAAATATTTCTTTTCTGGGATTTAGCAGAATATAGTCCCATATTAAACATATATTTTTCTCAGAATTTTTAAAATTCATTTACTATTTTTCATATGGCCAAAACCGCCGAATATTTAGATATTTATCATAAATTGTACTTTTATCCAAAAATTCCAAAATTCACAGAGTACACTGATATTATATAGATGTATTCCCAATAAAAATTTCATTAATTTTGGAGTTAACCACAAGGAGTTATAAGCGGTTACTTTTAAAATAGTATTTTCTCATAAAATTCATAACTCTCAATCTATACATCCAAAAATCACCATTTTTGGACACAATCAATAAAACTCATCAAAATATCATTTCAAATTTTTCCAGAATTTTCTGAAGGTCGGAAGAAGTATGAAACATAAAATCATAACAACCCTTAAAAATCTTTACCTCAAAAAAAGAAAGAAGACCGATTGGATATCGGATGTGACTCTGAAGGAAACTTTCACTGAAGAATAGCAACTCACCAAGTATCTAAATACTCACAAAATACACTCGATAATCTAGAGAGAGAAAGAGAGAAAACTTGTTTTCGTGTGATTTTCAATTCTAACTTATTTCTATTTATAGGAAAATGTTAAAGACGTCAAGAAGACTTAACTCGCAACCCCGATGGCTTTACCACCGCTACTATTCCCACCCACCACATTTGAAAATTTAATTTAGCACATTTCTTACCAACCAAAAGTGGGACCCACCAATTCTTGAATTTTTACCAAAATTATTTATAACTCTAATTTCAGATCAATTACCTTCTTAAAATTCATAACAAATTATTCGCTTCGCTTTTTTAAAATTTATATCTCAATTTATCAAATTATTATAAATTCAATCATAAACTCATTATATATGTATAACATATCATCGATACAAAAAACAACGATTAACTCTTTCGGATTAAATAATCACAATAAATAAAAGGCTAATGTATTACTTGATCAATTTGATCTTTTAATACCTCAATGAATCGATGCAAATCGACTGTCTAATATTGATAAAACACAATATTCAACAGTAACATTAACCTATTTATAACCATTAATAACCATAAATAAACCATCATTTATATCAACATCAAATAAATATTTCCTTATCATTATTCATTTTAATAATTAATTATTCTGACTCAAAATATTCGTCAATTATGATATTCTTCAACGTAAAGAATATTCACCATCGAAATCTAATAACTCGATAAATGATTAATTTCATTTTTAAAAATTTATATATAACCTAACCTTACCTATCAATTTAACCATTTGATTAAATTGAAAAATTGAATACTTTTTTTTCATAAAATTGTGTCTTATTCCAAATAAGGTATTCTCAACTCTTTGAAATACTGTGCACGAAAAATGACTAAATTTCATGCGAGGGAGATCGAAGACCTCGAATTTTATGAAATAAAAGTATTCAATTTTTCTTATAATTACTATTCAAGAAATGGTTAAATTGATAAAAGCAAAGTTAAGGGTGATATATGAAATTTTTTCAAAATACGCAATGGTTATAAAATATTCATCATATCTGGGAATATTCGCTTAGTCGTAGAATATTCTTTCGCTTGGGAATATTCAGACGATTTAAATGTAGCCATTCAGGGCCCCATAATGTAATAATCTTAATGAAGAAAATGACAAATTTTAGTTTTTATAAATAACTAAGGCAGAAGTTGTTACCAAGTAATAATCGTTAATACCTCGTGATTAAAATACAAGAATACGCCAGAATAAGACAAAGAAGACGCCAGATTGCATGCATAAAGATTTTGAAATTATTGATTCTTACGTAGAAGGCACTACTCAATAATTGTTACAAAGAATTAATGCTCAATATTTTATTTTTATCGTTCAATAATTGTCAATTGATATTTTATATTATCATTGTTTCAATAATTGTCATCGACAAAGATTCCATTATCGATCAATAATTCATATTATTTGAATAATATTATTAGATAAAGATTATTGACAATGTTCAGAAAGTTCGCTGCCAGAGGTTTGGTCACCTAATCATGCGCCAATAAGTGAGAAATCCTTATCGAAAAGCCCCCTTTTCCCGAACCGCTTTAATCATTATTATCAGGATTTCGTAATATTATTTGTGAATAATTAATTATTGATTTATATGATAAGGAAATATTTATTTGATATGGATATAAATGATGGATTTATTTATGTGGTTATAAATGAAAGAATTAATATCGAGGTATTTTATCAAGATTTTGTTTTGATCGAGGTATTAAAAGATCAAATCGTTGTTCTTACAAATTTTATTGGTGAGTTATAATTTTTAATATGACCGCTGGATCGTTGTAATTTTTGGATATGTTATACATATATAAGTTGAGTATATGTCCATAAATTTTGAATCGTTAAAAATGAACGAATGATTTGTTATGAATTTTAAGAGGTGACTGATTCGAAAATTAGGTTTATAAATGATTTTGGTGAAAATTTTAGAATTGGTGGGCCCCACTTTTGGTTGGTGAGAAATGTTGTGAAACCCCAGATTTTATGAATAAAGAATTAATATTCTCAAAATAATTTTTTTATATTATGGTGTGAATTTGAGATAATGTTATAGTTGTGGATAATATTTATAAATTTTGCAAAGTATGCAAGTTGTCATATTATATTCGATTGGTCGGGGAATATTCGTTTTAAACAGAAATATTCGATGCGACAAGCACAATCATTGGTGGACCCCACAACGGAATTATATTGTCGGATCGAGAAAGCGATAAAAATATTTTATTGAAAATAACTTGGCGAAAGTTTTACCATTGATCTTGTTGAACTACTCAAGAAGAAAAGTAAAAGAATATGTCTGGCGTTGTTGCATAGTAGTACTTACGGTATTGATTATTGATATTTATGTGAGAAGTCACCGCTTTTGTTTAATTATTGCTACAATAGTTCTTTGCATAGTATCTCATATTATTTGATTCAATTATTGTTGATTTAGAATTTTGTTTTATTCACGTAATAAAATAGAAACATCTTTTTATATAAAAAATGAATACTTTATTAAAGTTATTCTATAAATAGAATATATTATATTCTATTATGCATAGTGTGTTTCGTAGTAGTAAAATCTTTTTATATAAAAAATGAATACTTTATTAAAGTTATTCTATAAATAGAATATATTATATTTTATTATGCATAGTGTTTGCATAATGCCTACATAGTGCGTAGTAAAAATCTTTTATATAAATAGAATATATTATATTTTATTTAAAAGATTTTTCTTTAAATACGGACCGTAAGATTAAAGTAAATCAACTGGCCGTTCATGGATTAATTCTTATGCATTCCATTTTCCTATAAATAAGCTCATTCCTTCATTATTTTTTACGAATTCATTGAACTCTGTAGAGAAACTATAGAGAGAGACTATAGAGAGATAGAAGAAAAGTTTTCTCGCTACTTCACTACTCTTATATCAAGTATTATTTTACGGTAAGGATATTATTCTTTTGTATTCAAGAAGAGAACTTCATTATTTCATTTCTTTATTGTTTCATTGGAATAACTCGTGATACGGGCTACCCTATACTTGGTGACATTCTTCTATTATTTTGTCTTTATTATTACGTGGAATATCCTATATCGTCTATATCTGTGGGACCTGGTTCCATTTTTTTATTATTCCGTCTTTATTATTCTCGTCGAAATATCTCATCATTTCTATACTGTAGGATATGGTTCCATCATTTATTATTCCGCATTTATTATTTTGTTGGAACATCCTGTCGGCGTGAATTTCACCTGACCTGGTTTCGTTATTATTATTTTGTTGGAATAACCGTCTATGCGAAGTACCGCATGCATGGTGATATCTTTTGTAATTCCATTCGGTATTATACTCAGTTGATTAAAATTTTGACTTCTATACTCCATGAAATTAGTGGAATATCCTTGATATTTGCGCTTCATCCAGTATCTTTTCGTGGAAATATTCTTCTGAGCATTCTTGAATTTTACTCTACAAAGCAGTATCATGTTGACAATTTGGACGTTATTGGTTTCTGGACAAATTAATTCTTGAACTTGTTTAATTGAATTCTTATATCATTGTCATCATCCTCATGTTTATGTTATGTTAAAAGTCATTTGTGGCCTGTAGTGTATAGATGGACTTGGTATGATTATGACCAGGGATTATTCGGTATAATCATGACCGTAATGTTACAAATAATATGAAAATTAAAAGTCCTCATTGGCCCGTAGTGCATTGATGGACAGTTTTTGGTATGATTATGGCTATGGATTCTCTTCGGCCAAGGAGCAAAGATGAATTATTTTATGGCATGATCAGGACCGTTGATGAAAACAGGATTATCTTTGGCCCGTAGTGCATGGATAATTCGTGGTCGTGATACTAAAGAATATCCTTGGCTTGTAGTACATGGATGATTTAATGATGTGGATTATTTATTGAGCTGAGTCTCAGCGATAAAAGTGATGAAAAACTTTTTAAATCATAAAAGATAGTAGATTCTATTCTCTACTTGACTCTTTTAATGGATTGCTTGTTTCGCTGCAGTTAAACTTGATGTCTATTGTATTTTATCAGTTTAACATTGTTGGAGACTAATGATAATTTATTCTGCATTATCTTAGTCATAATATTTCTTATTGGGCTAGTTGAGCTCACCCTTTTTTCACACATTCTCTTGAGAAATGAGAATATAGTTGGACGAAGTCGGGGAGCGAGTGATGGTCAGAGGATAGCATTAGTAGTCCTCACTATTTTGTGAAATAGTGTGATAATAATTTTAATGAGGACTCCTTTTGAGTTTGTATAATCTCTAGTAGACAGATAATTGTATTCAAACTCCTTATGTTTATGTTTTGTCGTATGTTACCACGGCACAGTCAGATTAGTAAGTTATTTGAATTACGCACCATGTATGTAACAAACCCCAAAATAGGTCCATTCCATCCAACCCATTTCGAGTGCCAAATATATGGTACGTAAAAATAACTACAACTTTATTACAACAATTGTCGTGCAAAATACAACAACATATGTGTGAGTTTGATACCAATATATACCAAATGTAACTCCGGACACCAACTTGGATAACACGTCACCATGACACCTTACATAAAAGTATGACAAAAATTGTTTTAGAAATTAGAATCTTTGGGAAGTGCTCAAGGAAACCTTCGTGACGTGGGAGGCCATGCTTTTGGGTTATGGTAGATATCATATGGCCACGTAATTATCCTTGGTTGACCTAATAGACCCCCAAAGAAAAACGAGAAGATTACTATCATATTCTTCCCAATGGTGAGTCTTCTTGACATATCATTATCTCCACTGCCTCTAATTGGGTATTATACTCCAAACAAACACCAAGATTATATAGTAGTGCTTGTAAATATACTTTCAAGAAGTGGATGAGCACAACCATGTCTTATGATAACACGAGGTTGTATGTCATTAGACATCTTGTATGATAAAGTGACAAAACACCCTTCCTTATTAAATTCACCTCACCCTCAACATCTATAGATTCACCACTCTATTCCTCGCTATCCCCCGCCGACCCATTTACACTTTTTATTACACCGAAGGAATTGTGAAACAAAAGGGTGAGCACAACTATTTCGATAAAGAATATTATGACTAAAGATAAATAAATTATCAATAGTCTTCATCGATAATAAATCGGAGATTTAGAACATATGGTAGATGATAAAACTTTTCAACCATAGTTGCAATGAATGAAGCAATCCATTAGAAGAGTCGAATAGACTATAAAAGTCTATTGTCTTTTCCACATTAAAAGTCCACCAACAATATTTTATCCTGTAACATCAATCAACAGTTCCTTTCCACAATCATATGAATAACTCATAATCATAATTGTGATTCTAAATTCTCTTCTCATCCAGACGAAGATAATTTTCATCATTGTCTTTACCGAAACATCAAATATCATGGTTATACCAAATCACGGTTCCTGCTCATAATCATACTAATAAATTCATCTTTGCACCACGCGTCAAAGATATTCATCAACAGATTCATCTTTACACTACGAAATTTAAAGATATTCAACAACAGTCATCTTTGCATTACGAGCCAAAGATATTCATCAATAATTCATCTTTGCACTACAAAGTTAAAGATATTCAACAACAGTCATCTTTGCATAACGAGCCAAAGATATTCATCAATAATTCATCTTTTGCTTACTACAAAGTAAAGATATTCATCAACAAGTCGTCTTTGCATTACAAGCCAAAGATATTCATCAATAATTCATCTTTGCACTACAAAGCAAAGATATTCATCAACAAGTCATCTTTGCATTACAAGCCAAAGATATTCATCAATAATTCATCTTTGCACTTACACAAAGCAAAGATATTCATCAACAAGTCATCTTCAGATTCAAGCCAAAGATATTCATCAATAATTCATATCCATATTTATAACACCTTAATCCAAATGTTATAAATCACTTAGAAATCTCATAATCTAATATTATTAATATTATAATAATATTTTAATCATTTCTTAAACTTATAAACAATTTAATTAAATTGTTTACACTTTACTAATTAATGCATTTAATCATCATAAAATGCCAAACTCATAAAATTTCATCACCAATAACCAAAACCTCATCAAAAATCATATATACCTCATATATATGATTCTCAAACCATAAAATCATATTTTCTAATTTTCTTACTTCACATAACATATTTAATTCATTTACTCATAACTAGAACATTTTCATAAAAAATACCAAATCGGTTCCAAAAATATTTCTTTTCCGGGATTTAGCATAAAATAGTCCCATATCGAACATATATTTTTCGAAATTTTAAAAATTCATTTACTATTTTTTATATGGCCAAAACCATAGAATATTTAAACATTTATCATAAATTGTACTTTTATCCAAAATTCCGAAATTCACAGAGTAATAATTCGATATTATATAGATGTACTCTCAATAAAAATTTCATCAATTTTGGAGTTAACATAAGGAGTTATAAATAGTTACTTTTAAAATAGTCTTTTCTCATAAAATCCATAACTCCTAATCTATACATCCAAAATACCTCAAAATAATCATAGTGGTGTAAAATTCAAGAATGATCAAAACATGGATACAATCAAAGCTAGTATCCGAATAGATATTTTAGGCGAAAAGAAAAATTTTCATTTTTAGGTGAATAGTCGCCGTATTCGTGAATAGTCTTTATATCGTGAATAGTCTTAGTATCGTGAATAGTAACTCAGACACCAAAAGATAGAAATTCCACAAAAAACATCTTCACTGCTTACATGAATAGTAACTTCGTGAATAGTAACTCGTGAATAGTAACTTCGTGAATAGTAACTCTGAGCATGAAAAAGTTCCAAATTTGATAAAAGTTCAACCAATATTTCAAAGATAATGATATTGAAGAAATAATATCATCGAGAAGAAAATAACATCCCTTACTATCCCTTACCTCAAAAGAAAGCAAAGACTTCCGACAGGGATATCGGATATGATTATGAAGAAAATTTGCAATCGATGAATATCAACTCACCAAGTATCTAAATACTCACAAATTACACTCAATAATCTAGAGAGAGAGAGAGAAAACTTTGTTTCGGTGTGATTTTCAATTCTAACTTAGCCTCTATTTATAGGAAAATGTTAGCTTACCAAGCAGACTTGACCAAGCTACCGATGGCTTTATCTCGCTACTATTCCACCCACCAAAAATCAGCCATCTTCCCCAACAACCAAGAGTGGGCCCCACTCAATTCTAGAATTTTCCACCAAAAACCTAATTTTAGAATCGATTTACCTCTTAAAATTCATAACAAATCATACGTTCATTTTAACGGTTCAAAATTTGTGGACATATACTCAACTTATATATGTATAACATATCCAAAATTACAACGATCCAACGGTGGGATCAAAATTTATAACTCACTTAATATAGTGAAGAACACTATTTTTTTTGGACTATTAGTCCTTGGACCGATTTCATTCAAAATTTCACCACGAAATATCTACAAAGAATTTTTGGGTGATTCAAATTTCTCTGATTAGCTTACTTCTAGGGCTTTCTTTTGATATATGGCTCATCTCTTAACTCATTATACATTAAAGAGTTATGGATTTTACAAAATCAAGTAATAAACTAATTTTTCCGAAAATCCCATATTTTGTTCTCCATTTAAACAAATACCGATAAAACACCTCATCATTAATTCCTTCACTTATAACCACATAAATAAATCCATCATTTATATCCACATCAAATAAATATTTTCTTATCACATGAATCAATAATTAATTATTCACAAATAATATTCTGTAAATCACATTTATGACAACCGTGGTAGTTCCGAGAAAGAGGGGCTTTCCAATAAGAATTTCTCCTTACTGGCGCGCAATTAGGTGACCAAACCTCTCCTTGACAGAACTTTCTAGACATTGCCAATAATGCTATCTAATAATATTATTCAAATAATATGAATTATTGATCTGATAATGGAAAATACTGTGCAGTGATAATTATTGAACAACAATAATAAAATATCAACACAGCAATTATTGAATCAATAAAATAAAATATTGAACAGTAATTACTGTAACAATTATTGAGTAGTGCCTTCTCACGTAAGAATCAATAATTGAAAAAAAATCTTGTAATAATCTGGTGTCTTCATCGCAACAACAGCGTATTACTTTACTTTTACCGGGTATTCCAACAAAGTGTTAATGGTAACGATTACGCCGTTATTTATAAAAACTCAAATTTGTCGTTTTCTCCATCCAAAGAGTTATTACATTATGGGGGCCAACAAATGGATCAAGGCCGTCGCATACGAATATTCCCCGAACGAAAAGAATATTCCACGACCAAACGAATATTCTCCGATAACAATGAATATTTTATAACCACTTGTGTATTTTGAAAAAATTCATATATCACCCTTAACTTTAACTTTTATCAATTTAACCATTTCTTTGAATAGTAATTATAAGAAAAATTGAATACTTTTATTTCATAAAATTCGGGGTCTTACAATGTATCTGGCGACCCAAGATGGGTGATGTATACCTAATTTTGGGGGCATCACAAATGTGCTCAATTGAATTTTCAAATGTGGTGGGTGGGAATAGTAGCGGAGTAAAGCCATCAAAGTTGCAGAGTTAAGTCCGCCTTGACGTCTTAACATTTTCCTATAAATAGAGGGCTAAGTTAGAATTAAAAATCACACCGTAATTCATAAGTTTTTTCTTTTTCTCTAGATTATCGAGTGTATTTTGTGAGTATTTAGATACTTGGTGAGTAGCTATTCATCAGTGCAAATTTCCTTCTTGTCAACATATCAGATAAATAGTCGGAAGTCTTCCTTTCTTTTGAGGTAAGGGATAGTAAGGGATATTAAGGGATGTTATATTCTTCATAATGATGTTATTCTTTCAATATCATTATCTTGAAATATAGGTATGGATTTTATTGTGGAATTTCTACCTTTTTTAAATTAGGGTTACTATTCACATATATGACCTTTATTCACGATATCAAGACTATTCATGTATATGTAATTATTTACGATATGACATTATTTACGATACGATACTATGTACGAATATTTGAGTATTATTCATGAGTTACTATTCATGAGTTACTATTCACGAGTTACTATTCATGAGTTACTATTCACGAATTACTATTCACGGGTACTATTCACATCAAAAATTGGTTTATTTTTTTGACGAAATTATTGTTGATTTATGATTGTTGCTCTTGAAAATAAATGCAGTTGTTGATCATATTAGTTTTTATTATCATATATAACATTTTTATAACCCTGATGTTGAATTTCTCTTTTACTTGAGTGTAAGATGGGTAGATTATTGGTATGATCGTGACTATGGGTTCTTTTTGGCCAGTAGTGCAAAGATGAATTGTGACTAGTATAATCATGACCATTGAATTTACAATTGAATATTTTTAGCTTAAGTGCAAAGGTGAATTGATCAACATGGTTATAATTATGGTTTATATAGATTTTGAAATGATTATATATTTCTTTGAGATGTGAATATCTTCGCCCGTAGTGGCAAAGATGACTCATTGAATATCTTTGGCCTTTGTAGTGCAAAGATGACTGTTGTTGAATATCTTTGGCTTTTGTAAGTGCAAAGATGACTTGTTGATGAATATCTTTGGCCCGTAGTGCAAAGACAAATTTATTAGTATGATTATGAACATGAACTGTGATTTGGTATAACCATGATCTTTGATGTTTCAGGTGATGAAAATTATTTTTGTCCTGGATGAGAAAAGGAATTTAGAACTACAATTACGATTATGAGTTATACATGTGATTGTGGACAGGAATTGTTGATTGATGTTACAGGGATAAAACATTGTTGATGGACTTTTAACATGGAGAAGATAGTAGACTTTATGGTTTATTTGACTCTTCTAATGGATTGCTCGTTCTGTTGCAACTATGGTTGAAAAGTTTTAGCATCTACTATATGTTCTAAATCTCTAATTTATTACTGATGAATGCTATTGATAATTTAATTATCTTTAGTCATGATATTCTTTATCGAAGTTAGTTGTGCTCACCCTTTTGCTTCACAATTCCTTTCGTGTAATACGAGTGTAAATTTGGGTTGGCCGGGGTAAAGGGGAATAGAACGGTGGTCATCATTTAGTAGTTATATTTGGTGAATCAACTAGGGTGAGGCGAACCCAACGTTGGAAGGGTGTTTTGCCACTATCATACAAGATGTCATGGTGACGTGCTATCCAAGGTTGGGATGAGTCACAGCTTGGTATATATTTGTATCAAAACTCACAAAGATATGTGTTGTTGTATTTTGCACGACAATTGTTATAATAAAGTTGTAGTTGTTTTCTGTACCATGTATTTGGCGACTCAGAATGGGATGGATGGAATGGACCTGTTTTGGGGACGTCACACTTTATCTCTAACATTAAAAGTCATGATTATACCAATACACAACTTCTGGTCATAATCATACCAATCAACAGTCCATCTTTGCACTACGGGCAAAGACGATTTTCAGCACAATATAAGCATGAGAATGATGACAATGATATAAAGAATGAATTAAGTGAGATTAAGGATAAATATTAAAATTTTATAATTCAATTTATTTAGAGTTCAAGAATTGTCAAATTGTCAACATGATAACTAATTATGGAGTAAAATTCAAGAATGATATTCATGTATCAAAAATAATTTGGACAGAAAAAAAAACCAATTTTATCATGAATAGTACCCCGAGTGAAAATATTAAAATTTAATAAGAAAGTTCAGACAAATATTTCAGTGAAACGATACTAAATGAAGCGTAAAACTCAAGAATATTCTACTAATTTCAGGAATTTTCACAATTTAATAATAAGGTTATAAAAACAAACAATAATTTTGTACCATAAATGGAGAAAAATATGAACAAAAACGATATCCCTTGACGAGTACAAAAGAAATGATATCTCATACGAGTATGAAAGAATATACGAAATTGCAAATAGATTTTCACCCGTCATGCGGTAATCCGCGTAGAAAGAACATTTCCACAATTTAATAAAGAAAGAATATAAATGGTTATTCACCAGACATGTAGTAGTCCGCATTGACAAGTTATTTCCACAGATTAATATATAAGAGATAGAATGACAACCCTTATGAGTATAAAAAAAATAACATCATTTACCGTAGTTAGGGGCGGTTCTACCCTAGGGGCAGGGGGGCACCTGCCCCCACTGAATTCCCCATAGTACACACCCCCACCACCATCACTCTCTTTTTGTATAAGTGACTTTTTAAAGTAATTATAATTTTGTACTACTTCCTTTATTTCTCTCTCCATGTATAATATTTAGCTCAAAAAGTAAGTACTCTCTTCTATTTTCTTTTCTTTTTTAACTAATATCCTATAAAGTTTTTAGTTGTAGAAAAAAAATGAGAAGAAATTTTTTGACTCGAAATACATTCATTTTTTAAATATTTTTTTCTAATTAAAACTCAAAAACACCACTTTTCTTTAATTTTTTTCTGTTCTATTACAAAACTGACATTATCTCTTTTTGTTTTCATTTGCTTCCTTTTCTTTTATCACCAAATTAAAACTCAAAGACAAAGACAAGGTGTTAAAACTCTAAGACTATTTACTTAGTTTTCTTTATCCCCTGTGGCCTTATCCAACTCTTTTGAATTTGTCACATTTGTACTATATTAGATTTTTAATAAAAAAATTTGTTGATTAAAAAAATTATTCTAATATTTCCTTATAAGAAAATTATGAATATATATATATATATATATATATATATTAAACTTAACGACTTAAATGTTGAGAAATTATATTGGATTTAGAAAAGTATATATATAGTTATAATTTTTATTCTTAACAAAAAAAAAATTCAAATTTGACCCCACTGAACTTTGTGGCTAGATTCGCCCCTGACCTTAGTAGAAGACTAAATCTGATTGGTATAGCGGAGATATTTTTGAGAAAATATTGCACTACTAACTACACTCAAAATATTCTTATACTAGAAAGAACTACGAACAATATTATAGAAGAAGAATTCTCTGATTCTGGTATGATTTTTATTTTTCTTAACTAAACAACCTATTTATATGAGAATAACATGGCACTATTTAATCACGGATAAATAGTCGAATTTCGAACGAATTCACAGGCGAAAATCTGATTTTTACTATTCATCACTGTGTAATAAAATATTATAATAAAATAAAAACTTTATATATATTATAATATATTCTAATAAAACAAATAATTTTATATATATTATAAAAAGTTTTTATTTTATATAAAAAGTTTTCTGTTTTATTACTATTATAATAATAATAAAACAAAACTAAGATAATTTTCTACCGACAGTTTTGAAAAATGAATAAGTGGGGGTCCATGTAATAAGCCAAACTTACAACAAATACTTCATGAAACCCCCCCCCCCCTATTTATATCAAAAATTGAATAAATATCTACCACAAATCACTTATCTTCGATCAACACATTTTTAATCTTTCAACAATTATTCATCATTAATATTATGACTCATAATATTAACAATCAGATCATTCATAGGAAAGAGGGGAATTTTTGATAAGAATTTTTTCTTATTGGCGCACAATTAAATAACCTAACCTATTTCCTCGACAGAACTTTCGAGACATTGTCAATAATGCAAATAGTAATATGAATAATTGTGTCTTCTCAATTATTGATTTAATAATATAAAATATTGTGCAGATGATACTGTGACAATAATTGAATTAATAATATGAGATACTATACAACAACTACTATGAATGAAACTGAGTGACTTCTTATTTACGCATCAATAATTAGAGATATTGCTTATAATATCAGATGCTATCAGGTAATGGCGCTGCACTAATTGTGGAACAACGCGTAGACATCGTACTTTTATCACCGAATATTTCAACAGTTTAACGGTAAAAATGTCGTTAATTCACTATATTCATTCCCCATCCTTTATTATTGATTTAATTAGGGAAAAAATTATCATATTATTTATTTTATAAAGTTATTTTTGATAATATAAAATATTTTATTATCTCTCTCTAAAATTCACTCATCTCACTCTGCTCTTTTTTATTGTTGATTAATATAGTTCAAAACTAGTTAAACTGGTTTCGACCCATATTTTTAATTTATAATATGAGTCTAAACTCAAACCAACCTATAACATAAAAAGTAGTTAATCAACCCAATAAAATAAGCGATTTTAATTAACTATATGAGTTTCAACCTAAATTATCGTGTCTAATAAAACTATATTTTTGCTTAATTTTACCTTATTCAAAGACTCATACTTCATCACTATTTTAAAGTTATAAATCCAAAAATAGAGGCAGTTAATGATTATTTAATTTATTTTTAAGCTTCTACATAAATTTTAGTGTATTTATATCATTTAAATTTTTTTATACTAAATTAACTATTTCTAAATCTATTATCTATTACTAAAATAAACATTTTTGATGATTTTATCCAAATTAATTTTGTTAGTCATTTCAAGGGTAATTTGAACATCAACTTATAATTCTCAAATACAAATTACATAATTATAATAATATATATTTAAATTCAATGAATATAATTATAATTTGATATTTATATATACATGCATGTATGAATTTCATAATAAAGTAAAAGAAAAGTCATAAAAACATTAATGACATATATATATATATATATATATATATATATATATATAGAATAATCTAAAAGAGAAACTTATAATTAAATTAATTTAATAAACAAAAAATATATAAAAAAGGTAATTTCTGTCTCACACATGTTCCAAATCGGACCGAATGAGTACCATATACATCACCTAAATCCATATGGGTCCTTTGGATCATATAACAATTCCAACAATATTAAGTGTTCGCCAATAAAAAATCAATATATTGTAGCCTTTTAATTTTAAGCCAACCATCCTACTAAGTCATGAGTGTTAGATTCTTAGTGACCTTTTTCATTTTCATAACAAGCTTTTAAGGTTCATTAAAGCACAACCAATTGAGCCTACCTGTCTTAATTAAGATTATTAAAACCTAAATAAAACTTGATTATAATGATTTAACCCTTAAAGTTTCCCATATTATTACAATAATTTATTTGATTTTTAATTTGTTGTCGATTTCCTATTGGTTGATCAACAATTTTGGCTAATAATAGTTCATGCAAAGATTGAAGAAGGTGGAGTGTTTTTCAATCCAAACAAAAAAAAACTTTGGCATGCTATTAGTTAGTATATATTTTTATTTGAGAAAAGGGATCAGAATGTTTCCCCACAAAAAAGAAGAAGAAGATTTCTTCCAATTATTAAGTCCGTACAGAATTTTTAAAAAAATAATAAAAAATCATAATGTTTATGAATATTCATGTATATTTTTCTCATGGCTGATGGACACCGCACATAAAAGGCTTAAATATGAATTAGTACCTTAAACTATAGTGTAAGACCCCAACTTATTATTAATGAAATTTAATTTTCTCTATTTATTATTTTGAAATAGTAAGGGTTGATGTGATTAATGTGGATAGTTAGGGGTAAAATATGCAAATACTTCAAAATAAGCAAGTGGTTATAAAATATTTATTGTTGTCGGGAATATTCGTTTGGTCGTGGAATATTAAAGATTGACGGGAATATTCATAATGTGACAAGCTTGACCATGTATGGGCCCCATGAAAAGCGATTGGATGAAGAAAACGACAAATATAAGTGGTTTAAAAATAATCACAGAAGTAGTTATTCACAGATTATCTTGTTAAAATATCCGGGTGGTTAAAACACAAGTAGCATTACGGTATTGCACCAATTGTTGATTCTTTACGAAGAAGGCACTACTCAATAATGGTTACGATAATTACCGCTCAGTATTTTATTGAGTTAATAATTGCTTTGCGTTGATATTTTATATCTTTGTTGTTTCAATAATTGTCATTACACAAGATTTTTTCATTATCGAAGCAATAATTCATATTATTTGAATAATATTATTAGATAACATTATTGGCAATGTCTAGAAAGTTACATCTAAGGAGAGGTTTGGTCACCTAATCAATTGCGCCAAGAAGAAGAAAATCTTATTGAAAGCCCCCTTCTGAGGAGCGCACTTTGGTTGTCAATATATTGTGATTCTCGTAATATTATTTGTGAATAATTAATTATTGATTCATATGATGAGGAAAATATTGATTTTATGTGGATATAGATGGAGAAAAATTTTAATGTGACAATTGTTGAAAATTGAAATTTTATCTTTTTACGATAAAATAATTCTTTTAAATATATTATTATATTTTAATAATATAATAATTGTGATATTTTTATAACGAATGTGGGATATATGAGTATACGAGGAGGAAGAGTATTTTTGTTGCAATAAATGTTTAAAACATGTTAAACATGTCAGTGGACCCCATTTATTGAGTGAAATTTGATTATAACCTATAAAATCCCCCGTTTGTGGATTTCGGTCAATTTACATTTGGAATTTGGAAAAACTTTCTTCTGCAAAGTTGTAGAGAATTGAATTTCCTATAAAAACATGCAAGATTCGAATTTTCTGATAGAAGGGTTATTTATTATGAATTATTGAAGTTCCGAAGCTCCGAAATAATTGATTTTTGGAAGTTTAAAATATTTTAAATAATAAAACGTTTTTTGTTTGTTTTGTGGGCTACAACATGTGCATAATGAGCTGAGATCAGATCTAGGAAGGTGGGCGTAGAAATCTTAATATATATATTAATATTATATTAAATTTTTCGCTTTGGTGTTCTAAGCATTTTCCTATAAATAGGGTGCTTAAGTTAGAATTGAAAATCACACCGTAAATCTGAAGTTTTCTCTCTATATTATCGGTATTCTTGTGAGTATTTTGAGTATACTTTGAGTATTGTTAGACGATTCTTGCAAGTTCCTTCAAAGACTATATACAGGTATTCATTTGTAAGTCTTAATCTTTCGAGGTAAGGGATGTTATTTTCTTCTCAAATGATATTATTTCTTCAATATCATTATCTTTGAAATATTGGTTGAAACTTTTTATCAAATTTGGAACTTTTCCATGTGGGGGTTCTTATTTATGAGTTCTTATTCACGAGTTACTTATTCATGAGTTACTTATTCACGAGTTACAATTCACTTAGTACTATTCATGTAAGCGTGAAGATGTTTTTGTAAAATTTCTATCTTTTGTGTGTGAGTTACTATTCATGTATACTAAGACTATTCACGATATCTGATTATTCACGATACTCAAGACTATTCACCTAAAAAATGAAATTTCTTCTTTTTGTCCAAAATATCTATTCGGATACTAGCTTTGATTGTATCCATGTTTTGATCATTCTTGAATTTTACACCACTATGATTATTTTTGAGGTATTTTTTGAACATGGATAAAACAAAGTACGAATCCTTAATCCTTAATCCTTGTCATTTTGTTTCAATGGATTCGTTTCTTTAAAAATATTTTCATCATCCTCGATCTTAAATGATGATATTATTGAATATCTTTGGGCTGTAGAAGTAAAGATGAATGATTTCTGAAGAATATCTTTGGTCAGTAGTGCAAAGATGAGCAGTGTTTAGATGAACATGATTAATCGATGAATATCTTTGGCAGTAGTGCAAAGATGAATATTTAATTCGGATGTATATTGATTGATGTTCTGGGGATAAAAGATGAGCGATGAACTTTTAAATTTATACATAGAAGATAGTAGTTTGCATTCTCTACTTAACTCTTCTAATGAATTATTATTTCATTGCGAATATTGATTTAAAATTTGTTGTCTATTGTATTCTATTAGATTTTTCCTGTTGAAGACTAACGGTAATTTGTTGTATATTATCTTAGTCATAATATTCTTTCTTTGGACTAGTTGAGCTCACCCTTTTCCTTTTTGTTCCATTTTTCTTCTCGTGGAGGCGAGAATATAATGAGTATGCAAGTCGGGGTATGGAATGAAGGTTTTAGAAAGAATTGTTTAGTAGTCCTCACCATTTTTGTAAAATAATGTATCAATAAATGTGGTGAGGATTTATTTGAGTATAGATATTATCTAGAAGATAATATTTGTATTCAAACTCACAATTTTCTTGTTGTAATAATAAAGTTGTAGTTGTTTACATACCATGTATTGACAACTCGAATGGGTGATGTATATACCTATTTTGGGGCGCCACGGTTGGTATCGAAGTTTAGTGATATGATCTCTGGCGGAGATCGGGGAATAGAACTAGGAGGGAGAGACGAGTAAATCCTTCGCTAGTGTGTCCTACCTAAGCTTATTTTTTTAGTTGGTCAAGTATATAAGGATATTATGTGATATATTGATTTCCTTAATTAACCCTTGTTTTATGACATGATTTTGAGAATGTCGATTGAGAATATTAACAATGGAAATGAGCCCGTGGAGACGCCTCAGACTCACCAACGAGGAGAAGCGTGCAACAAAGTGGCAATGTTCCTCCTGTGAACAACACCACCGAAAGCGAGATGATGAACGAGGGGATGTTTAGAAGTTTTTGCGATTCATCCAAAATCGCATGAGGAGACTCGTGTTCAAAATATGGGAGGAAATGATAGCAATTCACGGGTTGTCACAACAAGCAGTTCAAAGTTGGGACCACGAATTTAAGGGAAAGCGAGATCCGATCATGGCGGAAACATGGGTCAAGCAAATTACTAAGATATTCGATGTTTTGGGATGCACGGAGGAACAGAAGGTTCCATTCGCCACCTTTATGTTCCGTGGCGGAGGCGGTATCATTGGTGGGAGTCGCGTGAAGCGTACCATCCGGTACTTTTCAAGATGTCTTGGGAGACGTTTGAAACTATTTAATGACAAATACTTTCACGAAAGTGTTCGTCTATATGAAGGAAGTGGAGTTTATTAGACTGGAGCGAGGAACAACATATGCGGTGTCTCAAAGACGAGGAAAAGTTTACAGAGTTATCTAGGGTTTGTACCTCATTTGGTGGAGAATGAGGAACGATGACGCGGATGTTTCTTAGAGATTTGAAACCCAGCATACGTCAAGATCTCATTTCTCATAAATTTTCTCTCTATTCGGATGTTGTAAAATGAGGCTCAATTATTAGAAGCGAGATAACGAGTACGGCCAATCGAGGACCACAACCGAGATCGTACCGGAGATAGCAAATCAATGTAATAATGATAACCAAAGTGAGAGAAAAAAAGCAGACGGAAAAAATGGTAACCACACTGGTGGTAATCATGGCCGTGAAAATAGAAGAAGCGAGTCGAGGGAGATTTAAAAGAGGAGATTTAACAATGACCATGTGAAGACGGCGGTCTTAAGAAGAAGCTGGTTCTAAGGGAGGAGAACGACCACCGGTCATATATTACAAATGCGTAAAAGAGGGACATATCGATCAAAGCGCCCACAACAGTTCAAGGTATGCTATAATTGTGGAAAGGAAGGACATATCGCTCGAGATTATGCGATAGCGAAACCTAGTTCAATGGGGACGGTGACTCAAAAGATCATCCCTCGAAAAAGTCAAAGTCAACGATTAGGGAAGAAGCGTTTGTTGTGACCGTGGTCATAATGCGAGGAACCCAAACGAGGTGATCACGGGTAAGCTATTTATAAATTCTTCGAAGTTTATACCTTACTTGATACCGGTCTTTACCCATTCATTTATCTCTCTGCATGTGCTCAACATTTAAACTTGACTCAGGAGAAATTAGACTTTGACCTATCTGTGGAAACTTCGTTAGGAGAAACTTTCATCACATCCAATTGCTTATAAATCTTGTTTGATTCAAGTTGGCACCATCACCTTACCATTGACCTTATCTCTTTAAAGATACTTGCTTTTGATGTGATTTTAGGGATTGATTGGTTAACTACTCATCATGCCAAAATTGATTGTTTTCGTAAGGTTGTTAGTTTTCATATTCTTAACCAAACTGTTATACGAATTCAAGCAACTAAACCATTAAAATCAATCATCCGTCATATCTAATCATAAAGCTATTCGTTTATTGAAAAGCGGATGTCAAGCTTTCTTAGCCCATGTTATGGATTTGAATAAAGACACGTCAAATTTGAATAATATTCTGTTGTTATTGACTTTCCGACGTATTTCAAGAACTTCCCCGGGTCTACCCCTTAACGTGAAGTTGAATTCTTTATTGATCTTGAACACGTACAAAGCCCATTTCTAAAACCCCATATCGAATGGCTCCTATTGAACTTGGGGAGTTAAAGGTCCAACTACGAAATTGTTGGACATCGGTTTCATTCGTCCTAGTACATCTCCTCGGGGTGCTCTGTTTTATTTGTAAAGAAGAAAAGGCGGGAGTATGCGACTTTGTATTGATTATCGGGGAATTGAACAATGTCACCATCAAGAATAGGTATCCTCTACCTCGTATTGATGACTTGTTTGACCCGATTCTTAAGGGGCACAATTCTTTTCAAAATCGATCTTCGATTACGGATATCATCATTTGAAGATTAGATCCGAGGATATTCAAAAAGGCGCTTTAGAACTCGAAGACGGGCATTATGAATTCTTAGTCATGTCTTTCGGATGACTAATGCTCCCGCTGACTTTCATGGATATGATGAACCAAGTATTCAAGGAATATTTGGATCGGTTCGTTGTTGTCTTTATTGATGACATCCTTATATATTCCAAAAGTCGTGAAGATCATGAACACCATTTGAAATTTGGTATTCCAAAGGCTTCGTG
The DNA here is from genome assembly GCA_020205615.1 of Panax quinquefolius. NCBI lineage: Eukaryota > Viridiplantae > Streptophyta > Magnoliopsida > Apiales > Araliaceae > Panax > Panax quinquefolius. Next base: position 96,760,557 of record CM035174.1, on the reverse strand, counting down.
AAAACCAACTATATGCCAAATTGAAGAAATGCGAGTTCGGCTTGAGGAAGTAGCATTTCTTGGGCACGTGGTGTCAAAACATGGAGTATCCGTGGATCTGGCGAAGATTGAAGCAATACAAAGTTAGAGCAGCAGAAGTCGATGATCAAATCACGTAAGCTTTTGGGCTTACCGTTATTATTATCGGAGATTCGTGGAAGGGTTTTCTCGAATCGCTACTCCATTAACTTCGGCCTAACTCGGAAGGATACAAAATTCGTTTGGAGCGAAGAATGCGAGAAGAGTTTCAAGAGCTTAAGAGGAGACTTATTTGGCACTGTTTCTAACAATACCATCCTGGTTCGGATGGATTTGTTATCTCTACAAATGATGCTTCGTGCAAAGGGTTAGGATGTGTTCTCATGGCGTGGAAAGTCATAGCCTATGCCTCGCGACAACTTAAAGAGTATGAGAGGAATTATCCTACTCATGATCTAGAGTCAAGCGGTGATCGTTTTCATTGCTTAAAGATATGGAGGCACTATCTATATGGGGAGAAAGTGGAGATATATTCGAGACCATAAAAGCCTTAAATATTTCTTCACTCAAAAGAACTCAACATGCTGGCAATGACGTTGGCTCGAGCTATTGAAAGACTACGACCACACTATTCAATACCATCTTCGAAAAGTTTAACGTGGTAATGGCGACGCGTTGAGTAGAAGATCATACGCAGGAATGAGTGCGATGATGTCAAGTATACGCGACAGAGCCAACTTTAATAGAAAAAGTTAAGGTTGCTCAAGCCACCGGCCGGAGGAAATGATGCGTATGAAGAAGAAAGTACAAGAAGGAGCTATTCCGTAAGGCGAGAATTGATGAAGAAGGAATACTTTGAGTCCACTCTAGACTTTGTGGTCCTAACGACTACGATTTGAAGTACAAGATTATGATGGAGGCACACAATACACCATTTGCAATCCATCCTCGGAAGTACTAAAATGTATCGTGATCTTGACATACATTTTGGTGGAACAATATGAAGAGAGAGATTGCAAAGTTTATCTCAATATGTTTAACTTGTCAACGTGTAAAGCGGAGCATCTAGTACCTAAGGGTCCGTTGCAACCACTTGAGATTCGAAATGGAAGTGGGAACACATTACCATGGATTTCGTTACGGGTCTTCCTACGGTTTCTCAAGGCATCAATGCTATTTGGGTTATTGTTGATAGATTAACCAAGTCCGCTCATTTTTGCCGACACGAGAGACTTATTCACTTGAACGTCTTGCTAGATATATGCGTGAATGAGATTGTGAGGTTGCATGGCATGCCTATATCCATAGTTTAGGATCGTGACCCAAGATTCACTTTAAGATTTTGGGTTAGCTTGCAAAAAGCTATGGGCACAATTTACGATTGATTCGGCATATACCATCCTCAAACAGATGACAATCGAAAGGACTATTCAAACTCTTGAAGATTTACTAAGACTCTGTGTCCTAGACTTCAAAGGCGGTTAGGATAAGTATTTACCATTGGTGGAAATTCTCCTACAACAATGCTTATCGTGCAAGTATAGGTGTGGCTCCATTGAAGCATTATACGGACGAAAATGTCGCTCTCAATATGTTGGGATGAGGTGGGTGAAGCAACATTGTTGGGACCCGAGAAAGTACGTATAACTACCGAAAAGATCCAAATGATTCGACAACGATATCTGAAATGGCACAAGATCGACAAAAGAGTTTCGCGGATCTTCATCGAAAGGACGTGGAATTTAGTGTGTGGGGATCATGTATTATTGCGAGTTCCATGGAAGGGAGTTACAAGATTTGGGAAGAGAGGAAAGTTTCAATCCACGATTTATTGGTCCATTTCAAATTCTTGGCAGTAGTAGGAAATGTAGATGTTCTATAACTCGATGACTAATAAGAAATTTAAACTAGGAGTTAGACTTTGGGACGTTACCTCTGAAGTATGTCTCGAAATCTTAATGAACCAATCATTGCATATAGTGCGGGGATGATCGTGAAGGATTTATTATCACGTATGATCATGGCCAAGTAATTGAAAAAAATATAATTTAAGGCTGCGTCTCGGCATTATTGGTTTCAGTTGTTTAGTGTGAATTTAAGTAGTTATAGGATCGTGTATTATAAATGAAATTACGAATTTAGGTTATAAATTAAGCGTTTTGTTTATTAGGTATTAGGACTTGGCAAGCGAAAACATAAATCGTGAGTGTTGCGTGTTTTGCATAGTGTGCGTAGTGTTTGCGTATAAATATTTTATATAAATATAGAATATATTATATTTTATTTAAAAGATTTTTCTTTAAATATGGGCAAAATTGATTAAAATAAATCTGATGCAGAGTTAAATGGATTAATTCTTATGCATTCCATTTTCCTATTCATTATTTTACTTACCGGTCTTATTTCAAATTCGCGAAAGAGAACTAATATGTAATTTAATCCAGTATCCATAAATGATTAAATAATTGCTTGAACTTGTTTTTATTGAATTATTATCTATGTCGTAGATGAAAGGTTATAGAATTGTCAAGATATAGACTATACATGCCGTAAATATGTGAAAGACCCGAACCACGTTATAAATTAGAAGACGAAATAGTAGAAGACTTAACGTGTGAGGAGGTCATCGAGATCTTGGATAGGAAGGAGCATGTCCTACGTGAAAAGGTCATACCACAAGTTAAAGTTTTGTGGAGGAATCATGCTTATAGAGGAAATGACACGGGAATTAGAAGCGGAAATGAAAGCGAGGTATCTCACCTTTTCGAAACACCAGAATACGTCGACGTCAATTTCGAGGACGAAATTTCATAAGGAGGGAGGTTGTAAGACCCCAACTTATTATTAATGAAATTTAATTTTCTCTATTTATTATTTTGAAATAGTAAGGGTTGATGTGATTAATGTGGATAGTTAGGGTAAAATCATAAATACTTCAAAATAAGCAGTGGTTATAAAATATTCATTGTTGTCGGGGAATATTCGTTTGGTCGTGGAATATTCAGATGCGTTGTCGGGAATATTCGTTGCACTCATGCTAAAATGACCATGTATGGGCCCCATAACTTAAAAGCGATTGGATGAAGAAAGCGACAAATATAAGTGGTTTAAAAATAACGGCGTAGTTATTCACAGATTATCTTGTTAAAATGCCGGTGGTTAAAACACAAGTAGCACCGCGGTATTGCACCAATTGTTGATTCTTACGTGAAAGGCACTACTCGATAATGGTTACGGTAATTATTTATTCAAGTATTTTATTGAGTTAATAATTTCTTTGCGTTGATATTTTATATTCTTCATTGTTTGATAATTGTCATTACACAAATTATTTTTCATTATCGAAGCAATAATTCATATTATCTGAATAATATTATTAGATAACATTATTGGCAATGTCTAGAAAGTTACATGTCTAGGAGAGGTTTGGTCACCTAATTGCGCTTGTAAGTAAGAAGAAAATCTTATTGGAAAGCCCCTCTTTCCAGGAACCGCACTGGTTGTCGATATTGTGATTATAATATTATTTGTGAATAATTAATTATTGATTCATATGATGAGGAAAATATTGATTTTATGTGGATATAGATGGAGAAAAATTTTAATGTGACAATTGTTGAAAATTAAAATTTTATCTTTTTCCGATAAAATAATTCTTTTAAATATATTATTATATTTTAATAATATAATAATGGTGATATTTTTTATAACGAATGTGGGATATATGAGTATACGAGGAGGAAGAGTATTTTTGTTGCAATAAATGTTTAAAACATGTTAAACATGTCGATTGGACCCCATTTATTCGTGAAATTTGATTATAAATTGTAAAATCCCCGTTTGTGGATTTTGGCCAATTTACATTTGGAATTTGGAAAAACTTTCTTCCGCAAAGTTGTAGAGAATTGAATTTCCTATAAAACTCACAAGATTCGAATTTTCTGATAGAAGGGCTATTTATTATGAATTATTGAAGTTAGAAGTTCAAATAATTGATTTTGGAAGTTTAAAATATTTTAAATAATAAAAACGTTTTTTGTTTGTTTTGTGGGCTACAACATGTGCATAATGAGCTGAGATCAGATCTAGAAAGGTGGGCGTAGAAATCTTAATATATATATTAATATTATATTAAATTTTTTCGCTTTGTATTCTAAGATTTTCCTATAAATAGGTGCTTTAGTTAGAATTGAAAATCACACCGTAGCTGAAGTTTTTCTCTCTATATTATCGAAGCGTATTCTTGTGAGTATTTTGAGTATACTTTGAGTATTGTTAGGCGGATTGCAAGTTCCTTCAAAGACTATATACAGTATTCCATTTAGAAGTCTTAATCTTTCGAGGTAAGGGATGTTATTTTCTTCTCAAATGATATTATTTCTTCAATATCATTATCTTTGAAATATTGGTTGAAACTTTTATCAAATTTGGAACTTTTCCATGTCGGGTTACTATTCATGAGTTCTTATTCACGAAGTTCTTATTCATGAGTTCTTATTCACGATTCAATTCACGAGTACTATTCATGAAGCGTGAAGATGTTTTTGTGAAATTTCTATCTTTTGGTGTCGAGATTCTTATTCATGTATATACGGACTATTCACGTATATGATCTTATTCACGATATCTCAAGACTTATTCATTAAAAATGAAATTTCTTCTTTTGTCCAAAATATCTATTACGGATACTAGCTTTGATTGTATCCATGTTTTGATCATTCTTGAATTTTACACCACTATGATTATTTTTGAGGTATTTTTGAATATGGATAAAACAAAGTACGAATCCTTAATCCTTAATCCTTGTCATTTTGTTTCTTTGGATTCGATTTGCTTTAAAAATATTTTCATCATCCTCGGTCTTAAATGATGATATTATTGAATATCTTTGGCTTTGTAGTGTAAAGATGAATGATTCGAAGAATATCTTTGGTAGTAGTGCAAAAGATGAGCAGTGTTTAGATGAACATGACCTAATGATGAATATCTTTGGCTCAGAAGTGCAAAGATGAATATTTAATTCGAGATGTATATTGATTGATGTTACTGAGGGGATAAAAGATAGGCGATACACTTTTAAATTTATACATAGAAGATAGTAGTTTGCATTCTCTACTTAACTCTTCTAATGAATTATTATTTCGTGCGAATATTGATTTAAAATTTGTTGTCTATTGTATTCTATTAGATTTTTCCTGTTGAAGACTAACGGTAATTTGTTGTATATTATCTTAGTCATAATATTCTTTCTTGGGCTAGTTGAGCTCACCCTTTCCTTTTTGTTCCATTTTTCTTCTCGGGAGGCGAGAATATAAGCGAAATGCAAGTCTGGGGTATGGAATGAAGGTTTTAGAAAGAATTGTTTAGTAGTCCTCACCATTTTTGTAAAATAATGTATCAATAAATGTGATGAGGATTTATTTGAGTATAGATATTGTCTGCAGAAGATAATATTTGTATTCAAACTCACGATTTCTTGTTGTAATAATAAAGTTGTAGTTGTTTCTGTACCATGTATTGACAACTCAGAATGGGTGATGTATACCTATTTTGGGGGAGTCACATATAGGCCATATTTCAGTTCGGTGATCCACCTTTCAATTTTGTCAATTAGATGATCAAACTATCAATTTTTTTCAATTACAACAAATTGAACATGCCACGTCAGAAATTGCTGACGTGGCTAATTGTGTGGAGTCTTAAGCAGCTTATGTGGCAAAAAAAACTATTTTTTATTCATTACATAAACAAATCTATTTAAATAAAGGGCAAAATTGTCTAAACCTAATTTAAAATCCCTAATTAAAATTTACATAATAAATTAACATAAAACAAACATTAATCTAAAAACTAAAAACCTTTTACAGAATTCTTCATCCAGAACAAAAACCTTTCACAGAATTCTCGCAGACACAGATTCCTATATCTTTTTCTTATTATCTTTTTGAAAACCCTAAAAACTCTATAATTTTCACCTTCTGAACTCTATTTCCCCTGAATTTGAACCACCATGTCGTTCATTTAGGAAGTCATGAAATAAATCAAGAGCCGATTTGGGTTCCACGACGCATGATTCGATCGATTCGCCTCATTTTGAGCACTCCGATATCTTCAAATCGGCTTGGAAAGAGAACCTAATCCGATCGTCTGCGATTTGGAGCATCACAGAGAGAGAGGCGACTGTAGTTTCGAAGTTAGTGAAGATCCTTCATTTTGGAAAGACCACAATGTTCGGTGTACTCATTTAGAAACGGTATTATGTTCAATCTCGGAATAAATTACGATCTTTCAAAGGCAATATTGAGAGGAGCCTTGGTAGGTGATGGTAATTATGTTCTTTGGAGTCGATGGTCGTCTCGAGGTGAAGAGACTCAAAGAGATCTTAGATGCTTCGACCTTTGTCTTGCTAGTCGGGATCTCGACTTCGTTTATGAAGAGTTTTGAAGAGGAGATTTCGGTTCTTAGAAATGACGGTAAATGTTGTGGATTCTATCGCGTTTTACATGACGGTAGAAATGTAAGACCCTAACTTTTTAATGAATAAAATCGAATTTCCTCTATTTATTATTGTGAATAATAAGGTATTAATTTGATATAAATCTTTGGTTATGGGTGAAATGTGAAAATTTTGCAAAATAAGCAAGTGGTTATAAAATATTCAATTGTCGGGGAATATTCATTTGGTCGTGGAATATTCTTTTGGTCGGGGAATATTCGTACGACGGCGCAACCATTTGTGGGCCCCATAACGGATAACGGTCGAATGAAGAAAACGATAAAATTGAATAACGGCGTAGTTGTTGTATTGTCCCGAGAGTTTGACAATATAGTATATGATAATGATCCTTAGGGAAAGATAATGAACGGGTCAAAGAATATGTAATACTCAAATATAATTGAGTCTAAGTAAATGTTATGAAATAAAACTTACAAAAATTTATTATCAAGAATAGTGGGAGTAGGAAATATAAAACCTATATTAAGGTAATGTGTTGAAGTTATTCAACGAAGAGATTTGATGAAAACCTGAGTAAGGTAGGGTTTGAAGTGATCCGAGGGCCGAAATCCTTATAAGGAGGAAAAGATGTGATAAATAGAATTTTTATAAATTATTAAAATAGGAATTTAATAACTAAAATTCTTATTATGAGATGTTTTGAGTTTGAGTATGTATATATCGTCTTTATAGATGTTGAAATATATGATGCGGTGTAAGAGAAATATATTCATATATTGGGAAAGTGAGGTTTAATAGTTAAGTTAACTATTGAAGGAATTAAATGAATTTAGTAATTAATTTTAAATATTTATTGAATTAAATAAATATTTTAATTAATTTATTTATTGAGGAAATAAATAATTGATAAATTGTGGAGAATTAATTTAGTAACTAAATTGATTAATGTAAATTAAATTGAGTAATGATAATTTTATCGAAGGATTTAATTTAAGGAAATAATTAAATTAAATCAATTGCTTTCAATATTTAAGAAAATAATTAAATTAAATGAATTGTTTAATTTATTTGGAAATAAATAAATTAAATAAAGTGGCGTTTCTAATTTATTAATTAAATTAGATATATAATTATTTATTAATTATAAGTATAATGATAATAAGATTTTATTATTATTATTATAAGTTATTTAAATTAACTAAACTAAAGCTATTTAAATTAATCAACTAAAGGTGTGACATGAATCTATATAATATAAGGTTATTAAAATAATCTAGTTGGGAGTTATGTGTTAGCCAAACAAGGCCTTGTGGCCTTTGATTTTTTCAAGCGATGCAAACTTTTTGATTTGTGTACTGGCGTTAGTGGGGGAGTGGGAGTCGATTTATTTTACGATTCTTATTTTTCCCTAAGGCTAGACAATATAGAAATACAGAGGAGGTTTGGAGAGAAGAAGAAATTGACAAGGATGAGTTACTTAATAAAAGCCAAAGCTCCCTATTCCTTATTCAGTTTCTCTCGACTCCTCTTGCCCTGCTATACCCGACCCTTTCCATCTCATTGTCTAGTGCACTTATTCGGCTAACACAAGTGGAGAGAAGTAAGAATTTGAGCTTTCAAAACTCGTTGGAGCAGTGAGGTTTCAGTTTGGGAACTAGCAAGAGAGATCATAAGTGAAGCTAATAGAAGGTATTACAATCTATCTTTATAATTGATATGAAAGTAAAGTTCAAACAAGGTGGTTTATTTGGTAATAGAATGATTACAGTTAGCACTATAAAAATGATTTTAGTTATGAATGGTTCATTGTAATGATATTAGTTAATTGTATTTGTACTAATTAACAAAGACTTGAAATATTTCATGATCAAAAGAATGGGATTTCAAGCAGTTGAATTAAAAAAAAAAAAAGAGAAAACTAGTTAGTTTGTTAATGACTAAAATTTATGCTTAATTGTTTGCATATTAAAGCTGTTATGGCTTGAATTAGAAACAAGGGGATAGGCTTGGTTGTGTGGTGATATAAGGAAGCTAAAATGGGATGATAGCACAAATAAATGGCTATGAAATGAGTGTTCAAAAGCGGTAGCACACCACTTGTTCGATAAAAAGTCCTATGTGAGTTTTTGGTTAAAAACCAAGTATTAAGTAAATTAAGGATAAAGTAAGGTATATTTATCCTATATGAAGATAAATAAAGAGTTTGGGCATATTAAATGAAAGCGAAAAGCCGTTTTAAACCAAAACGAAAAGTTAGAAATAAATGTGTTAAACCATTATTGACCACTGTTTTGAGCTGCGTAAAGATTTTGAAATCAAAAGTTTATAACTTTTAAATATAGTCTCATATACTATATAAAACATATTTAAAATTTGTTCTAATTTGGTATCTGAACTAGAAGTAATAAGGTGTGAAATAAACATGTTAGAAGCAAGAAAAAATTGTGAAGCTGCTGACCCTAAGGACAAATTCGAGGCTAGCTACAGTTTCCAGAAAATTGTGGGCTTTTGGGTTATTATAGTACACTGAATAAGCTTTCCATAAACTCTGGAACGGACTAATTCCGACTTCGGAGCAAGGAGTTATGACATTTCAAAGTAGTTGCGTCAAATCTGTCCAACAAATTCGGAGCAGTCCCATTGCACGGATTTTCTGGAATTTTGTGCTTGGAATTTGAAGATGGTCCATGAACGAAAGTTGTAGCCCCAGAAGTTAGCTTCTCGTGGGCACAAGAATCGCTCAAAAATGTTTTAAAACGAATTAGTTATGACTGTTTTAGCGAGATATGGTAAAGCAGAGAAAAAAAAATTAAAAACTGTTATGATTGGGCATTTTTAAGTTCTGTTTTGGGCTGCCTATGATGTCTAAAATGGGTGGCATATATTTTCTAAATATATTCTCTTATGATGTTTATAGCATATCCAAATTTTGGGGCAAACTAAACTACTACAATTAAAAACTACAAAATCATGAAAAGTGGTTTATCATGAAGATGGTCATTGCCTTGCAAAACAACGCTCTGTAACGATTGACCGAGACTCCTTTGAAGCTCTCAATTGGCGTGTTTAAAGTACCCAAAATGTTTAGCTAATATTTTACTTAAATAGGTGGGTATACCACCCATATTATATCAAAACTTGGCGTATAAAGGATCGATGTCATGGGAAATATAAAATGGCGAGAGCATGGGGTGAGCAAGACTAGAGCAGCTGCGATAATAAGCAAGTTTGAGTAATTGCTACAATTGGTATTGTATTTTAATAAGTGGTCGCACCACCTCTAGCCTACACAAAAGTTTAGGATGATTAAACTAATAAACTAAAATATGAGGAACCTTTATTTGGTGTAAAAGGTTAAAACAAATTAAGTTTCTAAATAAACTAATATTAGTTGAGTAAGAATAAATAATATTAGTTTGTATAAAACTAATAATTATTATTGATGAATATACATGCATGTTTTGTAACATATTCAATTATCTAATACGTGTGTACATGTAAATATAATTACCTTAGGAAATGTGGAGAAACTCTAGGTTAACTTTTGTGGTAATCTCCAATCAAGGCAAGTTTTTCGGATTCTATTATATTTGTGGATTAAATGTGATTATGTGGTGAGTTACATACCATATTTTATGAATTGTTAAAGTCAAAATATGACTAAGTTAATTGGGTTATGGAATTCGATTTATATGTGATATGTGATAGCACATTTTGTATGATGTAACTCGATAAATTAGAAATGTATAATGCATGAATGTATGATTTGTAAGGAATTATTGATGCATGTAGGATATGCATAGTAAAGGAAATGTAGTGCATATGAAATTGTGTGCTATGAAACATGATAGGCTATTAAATTTGTTTGAAAATTTGTCGAGCTCAATCTTTGCAAACACAAACTTTTGCGGAGTTAATGATGTTAGACAATATTACTTGTTATACGGATGATGAAGATTGAACGATGTGCAAAATGAATACATTTCCTTGAATTAGAAATGGTATAAATCTATGATTGATAGTTTTGTCAAATGTAATTGGCAGTTATGTATAGTTTGAAATGTTGAATGGATAAAGAATGTTTATTACGAATTGAGAATAGATATAATTCTAAAATAAATGAATCATCGATAGAAAAGATATGAAGTATTAAGACTTAAGCTTTTAATACGTTTACACAGAATATTATACAAATCATATATTAAATATGATTCTAGTATAAAGAAGAATTGTAAAGGTTGCGATTCAGGGAATGAATGAATGGAAAGAAAGAAAAAAATTTATTCCGCATTTTATAAAGTTTAACATTGAATAATGATGTAAAATCAGAAGGTAGATGTGTTATTAACTTAATAGAAGTTGAGAATTATATTGTATGAAATTTTTTGGGGTAGATTCTGGTTGGTATCAAAGTCATGAGGTTATAAACCTTAGGTAGGAGTACCTTAGGCTATAACCTTAGAGAAGGAAGGTGAATATAATGAAAGCATAAGCTCAAATAGAGTTTGAACAATAAGAAGTAATTTAAGAAACATATATAGAAGGGATTAAAACATGCGTGAGAGGATTCAAAGAAGAATCTCGCAGAGTTATGGGGTTACCCAACTCCAATAATATGGATGTAAGGTGATAATAAATGAGCAAAGGTATATATAAGAGAATGATAAAGAAGTGAAGAATAAAAAAGGTTATATTTAAGTATGGTATAATTGTACTCTTTAATGGTTGATGTATGGTATCTGGGCTAAACGATTCCTTCATAGAGCGGAGGTATAAACGAACTAGTAACTCGGAACCTAGTTTGTTGGTTGTTTGTGGGAAACCACTCAGCGTACCATATAGAAACTGTTAGAGACCCGATGTGTACCAAGTATAGAAAATGGATACATATGATAAAAATGTGGAACTCGATTGGAATTTTGAGCAATGTAAATGAAGTTGGAAATTCTTAAAGCAGGAATTGTTATATAAACAAGAAGATTCAAAGAAGAATCTTGAAGAGATATGTAGATAAGGAATGAGAGTTACCTAACTCCAATAACAAAGATAACGAATAATGTCGTAAATGAAAGTAAAGAAAGAGAATCGTAAAATAAAACGATCACAAGTTAAGAAAAGAATTTTAAGGAAGATGATAATAGAATAAGATCACGACGTGATCTGTTTATGTTATAGAAGAAAGATGGTCTGTAATGTTTGAATAATTATAGCTTGATGCTATGAAGGTAATGTACTATGAAATAGTACAAGATAAACTCATGAGGAGTTATAGATAATGTGATACGAGGAATTTGTATCGAAAGCAAAAGAACAAGTTAAGAGTAAGATAGAGTTAGGTGGGATTTCAATTGAGGACTCATGTTACGGCTGAGTTGTACAAATATTTGTATGGGAAAGGGTTTTTTGCTTGCACTCAATTTATCATATTGATAATCATTGGAATGTTGGTGTCGTATTATCAATGTATATGTAATGAAAAGGTGATTCCTTTCTCATGTGTATATTTGATAGTTAGAAACTATTAAGATTAGACGTATATTATTAGGATTAGGTAGCGGTTCTTAAAACTAATGCATATGGTAAGTTCGTGACTCATAATAATATGGTATGTTTTGAACCCTCAAATGAATGGGACGCTATGGTCCGACTAGGATAAGTTCTTAAACTCATATTATTGTGGCAAGTCCCGAACTTCCAAATGCTGGTAAGTTTGATGAACTGGGGTATAATTAAGTTATGAATGAAGAATTGAGGATTATGGGAATGGATAGAATTATTAAGCAATGGATCGGTATAGAAAGTGGAGACATAAGTTTTTCAAATCTTCTAGCTATGCTAGACTTCAAAATTTTGACATCAAGCTAAATTCAGCACTATGTGCCTTTTTAAAATGAATTTTACTCTCAACGCATGGTGACAAATGTGTATGTGTGGACTTCGGGACACCGACACATCGTTACCTGTTGAGATATGATATCACTAAAACCGATTTTCAAAGATTTTTGAACTATTTAAAGAATAGTCTATGCTAATTATTTTGGCTAGACGAAAATGATTTGAAAATATCAAAATGTATTTTATATCATTAATGCATCATGGAACACAGTGCAAAGATGATAAAAGCGATGGAGTTATCAATGCGAGAATTTTTTAGTGTTGGATGTGATCTAAGAATCGTTAGCCCACTATGGTATGATGTAGTATGACAAAGTCACAAAATGACGGAATCCTCAAAGCAATTTGTAAATACTGATGCGGTATCGTAGCGTCGTAAAAACATTTTTGAGATTTCTTTAAGATATGAGAATAATATATATATATACGTATATATGTATATTTGATTGATGTCCAAATTGTTGTAAAAGTCATGTTATTTGATTCAACTAGGCGAATATTGAAAGATGTTCATGAAATTCAAGTATTTCTTGAGAAGTTATGCCAAACCAAATTATTTTGGTGCGGATTCGAGATGTTGAAAAGTCGAGGTGAACAACCTGTAAAAAGGGACATGTTATCGGAGACAATGGTTAGAAAGTAACGCATATAGTCGTTACGATGTTAAGATGTAATACGTTGTGCACGACATTTAGGGTAGTACGATAGGTGATCACCTAGAGTACTTGCGAGAGAGTGTTTTCGATCGTGTGATTGCTAAACATTACATCAAAGATGGTTTATGGTGGTGATGCCTTTGTTAAACCTAGAGAAGAGTTCAAGGTCCGTATAGTCTTATGGTATTAAAGGTTCAAGTCGAGATACTTGATAACCTAGGGGCGTAGTTCAAGGTCTTATGACCCTCAAAGATGATTTGAAAACTTTTAAATTCCATTATTCATATCGCTTCCCAATTATTGAGCAATTGAGAAAGATTCTTGTTATTCTGAAAGGTGAAAGTGGAAAGGATGAGACAATTAAGCAAAGCATAATAATTTCAAGAAAGAAATGAAATTTCAGAAAGAAGAGAAATGTGAAACTCTTAAAAGAGGATGAGGTGAGGAATATGATGATCTTAGAAAGATCCGTAGAGAAAGAATTTGATTGCAGAACCTAATGAATAAATAGATATTAACATAAAATCTATTTTGATAAATAGAATGAATGAAAATTAGTAAGTCAAAAAATTTCGAGGACAAAATTCTTAGAAGAAGGGGTGAATGTAATGTCCCGAGAGTTTGAGAATATAGTATATGATAATGATCCTTAGGGAAAGATAATGAAGCGAAGTCAAAGAATATGTAATACTCAAATATAATTGAAGTCTAAGTAAATGTTATGAAATAAAACTTACAAAATTTATTATCAAGAATGGTGGGAGTAGGAAATATAAAACCTATATTAAGGTAATGTGTTGAAGTTATTCAACGAAGAGATTTGATGAAAACACTGAGTAAAGGTAGGGTTTTGATGATCCGAGGACGGAAACCTTATAAGGAGGAAAGATGTGACAACCCGAATTTTTATAAATTATTAAAATAGGAATTTAATAACTAAAATTCTTATTATGAGATGTTTTTGAGTTTGAGTATGTATATATCGTGATATAGATGTTGAAATATATGATCCGATGGTGTGAAGAAGAAATATATTCATATATTGGGAAAGTGAGGTTTAATAGTTAAGTTAACTATTGAAGGAATTAAATGAATTTAGTAATTAATTTTAAATATTTATTCAATTAAATAAATATTTTAATTAATTTATTTATTGAGAAATAAATAATTGATAAATTATGGAGAATTAATTTAGTAACTAAATTGATTAATGTAAATTAAATTGAGTAATGATAATTTTATCTGAAGGATTTAATTTAAGAAAATAATTAAATTAAATCAATTGCTCAATATTTAAGAAAATAATTAAATTAAATAAATTGTTTAATTTATTTGAAAATAAAATAAATTAAATAAAGTGGCGTTTCTAATTTATTAATTAAATTAGATATATAATTATTTATTAATTATAAGTATAATGATAATAAGATTATTATTATTATTATTATAAGTTATTTAAATTAACTAAACTAAAGTTATTTAAATTAATCAACTAAAGGTGTGACATGAATCTATATAATATAAGGTTATTAAAATAATATAGTAGTTAGGGAAACAAGGCCTTGGGCCTTTGGTTTTTCAAGCGATGCAAAATTTTTGATTTTTTAACCCGACGACCCAAAAAAAAGTTCATTCCATCCAACCCACACATATACAACTTGTGAGTGCAAAAATACAACATATATTGTACAACTAATAGATAGTATAAAAACTCAAAAGGGGTCCTCATTACAATTATTGATACATTTATTTCACAGAATAGTGAGAACTACTAATCTGACCATCGGGATTTGTCGATCCATTCCCCGACTAGTCCCGGCTATATTCTCATTTCACTGAAGAAACGGTGAAAAAAGGGTGAGCTCAACTAGCCTAGTAAGAAAATATTATGACTAAGATAATATACAACAAATTATCGTTAGTCTTGATAGGAATAATCGATAAAATATAATGAACAACAAGTTTTAGATCAATAACTTGCAATGGAATAAAGCAATCCATTAGAAAGTCAGTAGAGAAAGAATTCTACTATCTTCTATGAATTTAAAGTCCATCATCAATATTTTATCCTGTAACATCAATCGATACACATCTTTAATCAAATATTCATCTTTGCTGCTGCGGGCGAAGATATTCATTTATATCACCGGTTAAGTCGTATTCATCTCAACACTGTTCATCTTTGCACTTCTGGGCCAAAGATATTCATTAGGTAATCATTCATCTTTTGCACTCTGAGGCCAAAGATATTCATCGATTAATCATTCATCTTTGCACTACGGGGCGAAGATATTCGATAATATCATCATTTAGGGTGAGGATGATGAAAAATATTTTAAAGGAGCGAATCGGTGAAACAAAATAACAAATATTAAGGATTAAGTATTACAGTTTATCAAGATCAATAATATTTCATAATAACCAATTTTGAAGCAAAATTCAAGAATAAAGATCAAAACATGGATACTGATCAAAGATAGTAACCATAATAGACACCTTGGATAAAAAGAAGAAAATTTCATTTTTAGGTGAATAGTCTTAGTATTAAGTGAATAATAGTATCGTGAATAGTGCCGTATCGTGAATAGTAACTCAGACACCAAAAGATAGAAATTCCACAAGAAAAATCATCATGCTTCGTGAATAGTACTCGTGAATAGTAACTTCGTGAATAGTAAATGAATAGTAACTTCGTGAATAGTAACCGAATAGTAACATGAAAAGTTCCAAATTTGATAAAAGTTCAACCGATATTTGGCATAATGATATTGAAGAAATAATATCATTTAAGAAGAAAATAACATCCCTTACCTCAAAAAGATAATACTTATAATTTGGAATCTTTGGATATAGTCTTTGAAGGAACTTGCAGTATATAGCAACACTCAAAGTATCAAAATACTCACAAGAATAAACTCGATAATATAGAGAGAAGAGAAAACTTATGAATTACGGTGTGATTTTCAATTCTAACTAAGCACCTATTTATAGGAAAATGCTTAAAACGCCATAGAAGACTAACACGCTTTACTGATGGCTTTACACATTACTATTGCCACCCACCACATTTGAAATTCAATTGAGCACATTTTTCTCACCAATTGATTCTAGAATTTTTCAAAATGTTTTATCATTTAAACAATAATCGAAACTTTAATAATTCATAGAAAATAGTTCGTTTATCGGAAAAATCTGAATTTTATGTCCATTCCACATTAAAATCAATTCTCTACAACTTTGTAGCTTTGAGTTTTTCAAATTCCAAACAAAAAAATACCGAAATCCACAAACGGATGATTTTAAATACTTCAATCAAAAAAAATCTTGATAAAACATCTCGGCATTAATTCCTTCATTAATAACCACATAAATAAATCCATCATTTATATCCACATAAAATAAATATTTCCTTATCATATGAATCGATAATTAATTATTCACAAATAATATTACGAGAATCACATTTATAATGACCCGAGTTTATTTCCGAGGAAGAGGGGCTTTCAGATAAGGATTTCTTCTTCTTTGGCGCGCAATTAGGTGACCAAACCTCTCCTTGTGAGAACTTTCTAGACATTGCCAATAATGTTATCTAATAATATTATTCAAATAATATGAATTATTGATCGATAATGGAATCTTTGTGCGGTGACAATTATTGAGCAATGATAATATAAAATATCAACGCGACAATTATTGAATCAATAAAATAAAATATTGAGCAGTAACTCTTTGTAACAATTATTGAGTAGTGCCTTCTTACGTAAGGATCAATAATTCAACAATCTTTATGCAATCTGGTGTCTTCTTGTGAAACCACGCGTATTCTTGTATTTTAACCACCGGGTATTTCAAGCGGTCTTTAGCAGTAACAACTTCTGCCGTTATTCAATTTTGTCATTTTCTTCATCAAGCCAGTTATTAGTTATATGGGGCCCTGAAATGGTATTGCTTGCGTAAATACGAATATTCCCAAATAAAAGAATATTCCACGACCAAACGAATATTCCCAAACAATGATGAATATTTTATAACCACTTGCTTATTTTGCAAAATTTGCACATTTCACCCATAACAAAGTATTATATCAAATTAATACCTTATTATTCACAATAATAAATAAAGGAAATTTGATTTTATTCATTAAAAAGTTGGGGTCCTACAACCTCCCTCCTTATGAAATTTCGTCCTCGAAATTGGCGTACGTACACAGTGTTTGAAAAGGTGAGGATACCTCGCTTTCATTTTTGATTCCAACTCCGGTTCATTTCTTGATAGCATGGTTTCTCCACAAAACCTTAACTTGTGGTATAACCTTTGTGCATAGGACATGTTCTTTCTATCCAAGATCTTGGCAGGTACCTCTCGTACGTTAAATCTTGACTATCTAAATGCGGTTCTAACGTGATAATGTGGTTTGGGTCGTCCACATATTTACGTAACATCGATACGTGAAAAGCGTTATGAACACGCGACATACTTAGCGTTAAGCGAGTCTATAGGCCACGATTCCTACTTGATCGAGGATTTCAAATAAATCGAAGGCTTGAGCTTTCTTCTCTTCATCGACTCTTACTTCTAGAATAACGCATTCTTGCACCTTCTTCTTTATATTCATCGACTCAGGTGTGTGTAGCTTGGCGGTTTTAACTTTATCGATTAAAGTCGATTCTACTCGTATATTCTATTCAGTATATTCGTTATCTTCACGTGGGTCCTAGAGTCTTTAACTCTATCTTCATCATTTGTAAGTTATATAAAATAGATTTTTGTGTTAACAACGTCGCTTTTCAAATGCGCATACGATCTTCTACTCAACGCGTCAACTACCACTTTCGTTTTCCCACGATGGTATTGAATGGTACGATCGTAATCTTCAATGACTCGAGCCAGCGTCTTTGGCGCATTATATCGTTCGTTTTGGTTGAAGAAATATTTAAGGGTTTTAGAAATGGGTTTTGTCTTTGGGGTCGATACAAAATTTGATTTCACACTCTAGGGGTAGGCTAAGAAGTCCTTGAGAATCGTCGGAGATTTATTAACAATAGAAATATCATTTAAAAGCGTGACTCTCATCCAAGACTTGGATAGCACATGAAATGAAGGTTTCTACTAACGAAGTTTCAATCGATAAGTCAAAGTTTAACTTCTCAGAGTTAAATTTAAACATTGAGTGCAAGCAAGAGAGATAAAATAATGGGTAGAGCAGGTATCTAATAAGGTATAGACTTCACAAGAATTTATAATTAACTAACCCGTGCTAACCGTTCGGGTTACTCGCTCTTTGAGAAGTCACGAAAAAGCGCTCTTCTGAAAACCACAGACTTTGTTTTATCCGTATCCACCTTTGGTGCCACCAGTCCCAATTGGACTTGATTTATTCTGAGACAAAATTGAGCTATGTGAAATCTTTTCCACAATTAAAACATATCTTGGAAAGGCGTGAGCAGTTTGGACTTATATGTCCCTCCTCTCTCTTGCATCTGTAGCATCTAGCGGATGGTCGTTCTCCTCCCCTAGAATTTGTTCTTTGGTCTTTGGTGTTGTTCTTTGGCGTCTTCCGTCATCGTTAAATCTTCTCTTCTTGAAATTTCCACTTGAATCATTTCTTTATTATCTTGGCCATGATTACCCAGAAGTGGTTACCATTTACGGCATGATAATTTCTTCCACGATGGTTATCATTGTTAGATGGCCCGTTGTCATAGAATACGATTATTATCGTGTTGTTGCTCGTTATCCTTCGGTTGAAATTTGGCTCATTATCGCGCTCCACTAAGCGAGGCCTATTCACAACATCGAATATAAACAAAGTTTGTGAGAAATGAGGTATTGGCGTATTTTGGGTTTGAACCTCGCGAAACATTCGTGTCATTCGTTCCTCATTATCAACCAAATGGGATGCAAATCGGGATAACTCCACAAACTTAGCTTCGTCTTTGCGACACGTTCATATTGTTTTGCTCGACTTGATGAACTCGACCTCCTTCGTGTGGCGAATACTTTCGGGAAAGTACTTGTCGTTGAACAATTCTTGGAACTTCTCCCAAGACATCTTTGATGCGGCAGATTGAGTGCGCTTTCTGATTCCCACCGATGTCGCCTCTCCTCACAACATAAAAGGTGGCAAAAGGAACCTTTTGCTCTCGGAACATCCCAAGACATCAAATATCTTGGTGATCGCTTTATCCACGTCTCTGTAGTAAGTGGTTACGGCTTTCCCAAAAACTCCGGTGGTCCCGGCTCCTTGAAGCGCTTAGCGGTGGTGACCGTAGTGGAGGTTGCCATTGTTTCCACCTGTATTTTGAATAGGAACAGCACTCTTTGATGTTGCATGAATTGCATAAAGCCTCTGAACATCCCATCGTTCACCATTTTATCGGTGTTATTGTTTACACGAGGATTATTGTCTTTCTGCTTTGCACCTTATCACGGGTATTGATTAAAGGTGTCTCCTTTGTCTCATTCACTCCATCGTTAATATTTTTCGATGCCATTCTTAAATCTTGCCATAAAACAAGGGTTAATTAACAAATCACATATTATCCTATACTACGTGACCAATTAAATACCAAATAAACTTGGGTAGGTCATACTTAGTGAAGAAATTCCCATCTCTCTCCCTCTCTAGTTCTTGTCTCACATCTCGGCCGGGGATCATATCCCTAAGCTTTGATACCAATTGTGGCGACCCCAAAATAGGTCCATTCCATCCAACCCATTACGAAGTGCCAAATCATGGTACAAAAACAAATACAACTTGATAATACTGATTATGTCGTGCAAAATACGACAACACGTATCTTGTGAGTTTGAATCTGACTATTGTCTAATAGGCGGTATAAAAACTCAAAAGGGTCCTCATTACAATTATTGATACGCTATTTCACAGAATAGTGAGGACTACTAATCTGACCATCTGAATAGTCGATCCATTCCCCCATTAGTCCGGCTATATTCTCATTTCACGAAGAAAGCGGTGAAAGAAAGGGTGAGCTCAACTAGCCCGATAAGAAAATATTATGACTAAGATAATATACAACAAATTATCATTAGTCTTTGACGAGGAAAAATCGATAAAATATAATAGACAACAAGTTTTAGATCAACAAGCTGCGGTGAATAAGCAATCCATTAGAAGAGTCGAAGTAGAGAAAGAATTCTACTATCTTTATGAATTTAAAAGTCCATCATCAATATTTTATCCTGTAACATCAATCGATATACATCTTTAATCAAATATTCATCTTTGCCTTTGTGGGCAAAGATATTCATTTATATCACCCGGTTGGTCGTATTCATCTCACACACTGTTCATCTTTTACTACGGGCGAAGATATTCATTAGGTAATCATTCATCTTTGCACTACTGGGGCCAAAGATATTCATCGATTAATCATTCATCTTTGCCTTTCTGGGCCAAAGATATTCGATAATATCATCATTTAGGGTGAGGATGATGAAAAATATTTTAAAAGGCGAATCGGTGAAACAAAATAACAAATATTAGAGATTAGTATTACGGTTTATCCAAGATCGATAATACTTCATAATAACCAATTTTGAAGCAAAATTCAAGAATAAAGATCAAAACATGGATCTGATCAAAGATAGTAACCATAATAGACACCTTGGATAAAAAGAAGAAAATTTCATTTTTAAATTGAATAGTATTCGTGAATAGTGTAGTATCGTGAATAGTGTAGTATCGTGAATAGTAACTCGACACCAAAAGATAGAAATTCCACAAGAAAAATCATCATGCTTCGTGAATAGTACTCGTGAATAGTAACTTCGTGAATAGTAACTCATGAATAGTAACTTCGTGAATAGTAACTCATGAATAGTAACCCAGAAGCATGAAAAGTTCAAATTTGATAAAAAGTTCGACCGATATTTTGGCATAATGATATTGAAGAAATAATATCACTTTAAGAAGAAAATAACATCCCTTACCTCAAAAAAGATAATACTTCTAATTTGGAATCTTTGGATATAGTCTTTGAAGGAACTTGCAGTATATAGCAACACTCAAAGTATCAAAATACTCACAAGAATACGCTCGATAATATAGAGAAAGAGAAAACTTATGAATTTACGGTGTGATTTTCAATTCTAACTAAGCACCCTATTTATAGGAAAATGCTTAGAAGCACGCCATAGAAGACTAACTGCTACACGATGGCTTTACACATTACTATTTCCACCCACCACATTTGAAATTCAATTGAGCACATTTCTCACCAACCAATTCTAGAATTTTCCAAAATATTTTATACATTTAAACAATAATCGAAACTTTAATAATTCATAGAAAATAGCCGTTTATAGAAAAATCTGAATTTTATGTCCATTCCACACGAAATCAAATTCTCTACAACTTTGTAGCTTTGAGTTTTCCAAATTCAAGCGAGAAAAATACGAAATCCATAAACGGATGATTTTAAATACTTCGATCGACAAAATCTTGATAAAACATCTCGGCATTAATTCCTTCATTAATAACCACATAAATAAATCCATCATTTATATCCACATAAAATAAATATTTCCTTATCATATGAATCAATAATTAATTATTCACAAATAATATTACGAGAATCACATTTATGATAACCGGTACATTCCCGGGAAAGGGGGCTTTCAGATAAGGATTTCTCCTTCTTGGCGGCGTATGATTAGGTGACCAAACCTCTCCTTGAAAGAACTTTCTAGACATTGCCAATAATCTTTATCTAATAATATTATTCAAATAATATGAATTATTGATCGATAATGATGAATCTTGTCTAAATAACACCGTAATAATTTGTGACAATTATTGAACAACGATAATATAAAATATCGTTAGCAGCGTAATACAATTATTGAATCAATAAAATAAAATATTGAGCGATAACTCTATTGTGACAATTATTGAGTTAGTGCCTTCTTACGTAAGGATCGATAATTTCTATCTCCTCTGCCCTGCAATTCTACATCAACTCAGACCACCCTTCGCATGGCCAAAAGATCCATTCCCATATTCTCAAAATTGGGTTCATACCCAATATTAATATATCCATCAAACTCCTCATTCTCCACCTCAAATCTTCTTGTCTGTCATACGCGCGCCAAGTGTTTGATCAATTGGCTCAGCCGACTCTATCTGCTTATAATTATATGTTATCGGGTTATGTAAAAGCTGACAAATTTGAAGAATCGTTTAACTTGGTTAGGAGACTTGCTTTATGTGATGAAAATCCTGACGGGTTTACGTTTTCGATGATTTTAAAAGCTTCTACTAGTAATGGTGTTTTGTTGATGTCGCGTAGTATAGGAAAGCAAGTTCACGCACAGATAGTGAAATCTGATGCTGAAGCGGATGATGTTCTTTATACGGCATTAGTTGACTCGTATGTTAAGAGTGGGAGGGTTGATTATGCGAGGAGAGTGTTTGATTTGATGTTTGAAAAGAATGTGGTTTGTTCTACTTCTATGATTTCGGGATACATGGAACAAGGCTTTGTGGAAGATGCTGAAGACATATTCAAGAAAACTATTGAGAAAGATGTTGTGGTTTTTAATGCAATGATTGAAGGTTATAGCAAATCAGTTGAAACTGGTAAGAGGGCTCTTTATGTTTATATTGACATGCAACGGTTCGATTTCAGGCCTACCATATCAACTTTTGCGAGCATTCTTGGAGCGTGCTCTGTTTTGTCAGCGTTTGAAATTGGTCAGCAAGTGCAAGGCCAACTTATGAAGACTATATATTTCAGTGACATAAAGATAGGAAGTGCTCTTCTGGACATGTACTCTAAATGTGGAAGAGTTGAGGATGCAAGAAGAGTTTTTGACCTCATGCCCGTAAAGAATGTTTTCTCGTGGACTTCCATGATTGATGGATATGGAAAGAATGGAAATCCGGCGGAAGCTCTTGAGCTCTTGAGCAAAATGCAAAGAAGTCAATGCATTGAGCCCAATTATGTAACTTTTCTTAGTGCGCTCTCTGCTTGTGGACATGCTGGGTTAGTAGCAAAAGGGAAGCAAATATTTGATAGCATGAATAGAGACTATTCAATGAAACCAAAGATGGAGCATTATGCCTGCATGGTGGATTTGTTGGGTCGTGCAGGAAGTCTGAATCAGGCACTGATGTTTGTAATGGATATGCCTGAAAAGCCTAATTCTGATGTTTGGGCAGCTCTGCTTAGTTCTTGTAGACTGCATGGTGATGTCAAGATAGCAAATATAGCTGCGAATGAACTTTTCAAGTTAGGTTCTGATGGCCGGCCAGGGGCATATGTTGCACTTTCCAATACTTTAGCAGCTGCAGAAAGATGGGACAATGTTAGTGAAATTAGGGAAGTAATGAAAGCTAGAGGGATATCCAAAGACACTGGTTTCAGTTGGGTTGGGGCTGATGGTAATTTAGAAGGTTTCCATGCTGGACAGAAGATATGACGAAACATGTTTTAAAGAAGAGGTAATACTCTCCTAATTGTTGTATACTAGCACTTATGGGAATCAACTCCAAAAGGTTTCTGAACTCTCAAATTTTCAAGCTTTTATGTTACTGTCGAAACAGTTGTGCGGTGCTTGTTCCTACTGCAGTACTATTCTGGGATAACCTTTTTTACTCATTCAAGGACAATAAGGTCATTTGTTATATGGGTCAAGCACCGCATAACAGATTGAGTTGGATGGATAAATGATTCAGTCCAACTTTAGACCTGGATCATCTTCCTATATATATATATATAATAAGTTATAGGTATGTATATGTCCATTTCTGTTCATTAGCAAATTAAAAAATGGATATATACTAAATGACAACACAAGTTTTGAGACCCTCTTGATTTATTTATTTGGTTAAAAAGTTTGTTCAAGCACATGGTGGCTAGAGTGTATATTGCAAGACAATCTTGTGGAGTCCACAACATTGTCGCGCAGATGGGGAAATTGGTTTTCTTCCTTCTTTCCTTGTGTCCACAAGACAGTAAAACAGTGCTGCGGACATCGCAAGATTCTCTTCTTGTGAAAATTGGTTTAGTTTTATGACATTTTTTTGATTCAGCCGAATTATGAGTGTGACGTAAAAAGGATCTCAATTTAATTTATTATATCTTATCGTATATTTGTCGACGTGGATATCATTTTCCTTAATTTATATATTTGAACTTTCAAAAATTAAACGTAGTTTTTTATGATTAAAATCTCTTTACCTATATTTAAATAAAAAAATTAGATAAATTTTGATTTTAAAATTGGTCAATTTGACTTCAAAATAAAAATTTAGTCAATTTTTGCTGGACGGAAGAAGTAATACCTTGTCTTTAATTTGTCATCAAAATTTTATTATTATGCCACTCACGACTATTTAAATAACAACTTTTATTTCAAAAATAAATATAAAATAAAAATACATCTCGAATATTTGTAAATTTTAAAAATAGGACTTGAGATCATCCAACCCTATATGGACATGAAACGATCCAAGCCCATCAAATATATGGTAGGGTATCGTCAATCGTCCAACTTGATTGTTAAGAGTTTAGGCTACTGGCGTGACACAAACCACAAGATATTCGTGGGATTGATTAATACTAATAATAATAAGGATTAAATTGGCCCACCTGATTAATAACATAATTTTAATACTTTAACGTGTTTCTATTCTCTTCTTTCTTTTTTTCTGGCTTTTACGCTAATGATTTCTTACAATACATTTATTTTTGACAAATATATGACGAAATTAAATTACAATTAATATAAAATTTATAAAATAAATTAGATTGAAATTATTCTTAATTATTACTTATCCCATATATACATACACGTCTAATTATATATTATAATTATACCAATAATTAACCAATGATGTTCAATGAATTTTAATAATATTTATTTATCATAGTTGGATTGGATGAATGACGAGTGGCGTTGATTTTTCCTTTTATAGACGGCAAAAGATGCCTTGTTTTACATGTTTTAATTAATTAATTACTTACTCACTCACTCTGGGTTTTGTTTGTGTTTTCCGCCTATTGGTTTCTGTGTTTACAAAAGCACAAGAAATAAATAATAATCCACAATCATATCATACAATCCATACAATTAGAAAAGAAAGAATCGGCATCGGCATCGGCATCATGGGGTGTTGTGGTGGTGACGATGACTGTGAATGTCGGCCTTTGGGCTTTCTGTTGGGTCTACCTTCGCCTTCGTCTCTCTTATCCTCTCTCCTCATTGGGGGTTGTCATATGGATTATTGGGTAATTTCTATACCTCTGTCTCTGTATGTATGTATGTAATTATGTGAATATATTTTTATGGAAATTGAATTTTAGTAGTGATGATGATGACGATGGGGGAATTGGGTAATTGGTGCAGGTTGGCTTTGACTTGCATATGTCCATGTTGCTTGTGTGTGACTGTGATAGTAGAGCTAGCACTTGCTTTGATCAAGGCTCCCTTTTCCGTCATGAAGTGGTTCACTAAGAAGATTCCCTGTTGATTGATTGACTGATTAACTCCTCGTAATTCTGTGTGTATTTTCTTTGGGTTTTTGGTAAATTCATGATGGAGTTGATTTATTAATTTGGTTGGGGTTGTATTGATTTTCTGGGGAGTTAAATAAGTAGTATTTTGTTTGATGAAATGTTCTTCATCTCTTGATAAATTTTACTAATTGCATCTGCTAATTAAAGTTTAGTCATCCGGCTTCTCCTTTTCAATCCTCCATTTGTTGTTAATTAGGAACTAATTAGAGTATTTTTTCAGTCATACATGCAGCTTTTGGCTTTTGGCTTTTGGCTTTTGGCTTTTGGCCGGCCAGAACAAGTGAATTGGCATACATGTGGTGGGTGAACAGCTGAATACTATGACTACTTGCCACACCTAAATCATGTCATGCTTGTGAGTGCATATCATTTTCATCCACTGGCTAAACAATCTTGTCTGTCCGTCCGTCCGTCTTAAATTAAGAGTGTTATAGTTGTTGGGCTAGATATAAGATTGAATACTGTATTACAATCTCACACACATAAATTAATGAATAGAAAGTAGGGTTCTTTACAATAATATACAATAATTAGTAAATAATTACAAAATTAGTGCATCCACAAAATAATTATAAAAAGAGTTGTAATTACAAAATAATTACAACAATAAAACTGAATTCTTCCTCTATCTTCCTCTCCTATCTCCGCCGTAGAATATGCTTGCCTGTAACAACCCATGTCAACCCATTCTCTATCCTCCTCCCCCATCTCCGCCACTTCTATCTCCGCCACCGTCGTCATCAGACTCTAATTGCCCACTGTCACCATCACCACTCACTTCCAGATATTACTACTATTCTCCGCCACCGCAGCAGCAGTGAGAAAGAAGAGAGGAGGGATAAATCTTTCACAGTACTATCTCTTATGCTATTTCCATGAATGTCTTCTCAATATTAAGTACCGACCAGATCCGCAACGTGGCATCAAGGAAGCATACAGGGTGTTGAAGATAGGAGGGAAAACATGTGCAATTGGTCCCGTCTACCCTACTTTTTGGTTGTAGCATTTTTTTGCAAACGTGTGGATGTTCTTCCCAAATGAGGAAGAGTACATTGAATGGTTTGAAAAGGCTGGATTTAAGAACATTCAGCTAAAAATGATTGGCCCGAAATGGTATCGCGAGGTTCGTCGGCATGGGTTGGTCATGGGATGTTCTGTTACAGGTGTAAAAGAAGAAAGGAGGGATAAATTTTTTTATAATTAATTGGTAACTCAACAAAACTAAATTGGTTACCTTTATATGGAGGTTTGGCTACCAACTGCACTATGGAAAAAAAATATAACGACAGTGACTATTGCAGAACCCAATAAAACTGTTCATGGTTGCACATGTTAAAGAAAACAAATTCGGGTAACACTTGAAAACTGCTTTTTAAATTTTTATAATTAATTGGTAACCCAATAAAACCGAATTTGTTACCTTTTTATGAAAGTTTGGCTACCAACTTACCAACCGAACTATATAAAAAAATATACCTCTGGGCGACCATTACGATTTCCAATAAAACATTCATGGTTGAACATGTGAAGAAAACAAATTCAGGAGTAACACTTGAAAACTCGTTTTAAATTTTTATAATTAATTGGTAATCCAATAAAACCGAATTCGTTACTTTTGTATGAAAGATTTGGCTACCAACTGCCTTTATAAAAAAATATACCGACACTATTTGAAACAATAATACCGGATAATGTTAATATGGTAATATGGGTGAGTGGGTTGGACAAGAAGTGCATAATAAGTTGGGAACGGGGAATGAGTAGAATGGTTACGGGTTGGAATTCAAGTAGAGGCGATTCGCGATTTTGGATGGGCACGTGAGGTGCATCCCGTGAACCGCTTTTTTCTCGTGAGTGGTTCGAGTGGGGGTAAAGCCGAGGGGTTGAGAAGGTGCTCAAATATAAGTTACGCTTAATCGAAAACCCGGGAGGAATGAGTTCAGGAGGTGTTCTTGTTGTGGAAAGG